>JAOYRR010000121.1:0-187500 GCA_038994665.1 Podotricha telesiphe | reverse complement strand
AAAAAAAAAAAAAAAAAAAAAAAAAAAAAAAAAAAAAAAAAAAAAAAAAAAAAAAAAAAAAAAAAAAAAAAAAAAAAAAAAAAAAAAAAAAAAAAAAAAAAAAAAAAAAAAAAAAAAAAAAAAAAAAAAAAAAAAAAAAAAAAAAAAAAAAAAAAAAAAAAAAAAAAAAAAAAAAAAAAAAAAAAAAAAAAAAAAAAAAAAAAAAAAAAAAAAAAAAAAAAAAAAAAAAAAAAAAAAAAAAAAAAAAAAAAAAAAAAAAAAAAAAAAAAAAAAAAAAAAAAAAAAAAAAAAAAAAAAAAAAAAAAAAAAAAAAAAAAAAAAAAAAAAAAAAAAAAAAAAAAAAAAAAAAAAAAAAAAAAAAAAAAAAAAAAAAAAAAAAAAAAAAAAAAAAAAAAAAAAAAAAAAAAAAAAAAAAAAAAAAAAAAAAAAAAAAAAAAAAAAAAAAAAAAAAAAAAAAAAAAAAAAAAAAAAAAAAAAAAAAAAAAAAAAAAAAAAAAAAAAAAAAAAAAAAAAAAAAAAAAAAAAAAAAAAAAAAAAAAAAAAAAAAAAAAAAAAAAAAAAAAAAAAAAAAAAAAAAAAAAAAAAAAAAAAAAAAAAAAAAAAAAAAAAAAAAAAAAAAAAAAAAAAAAAAAAAAAAAAAAAAAAAAAAAAAAAAAAAAAAAAAAAAAAAAAAAAAAAAAAAAAAAAAAAAAAAAAAAAAAAAAAAAAAAAAAAAAAAAAAAAAAAAAAAAAAAAAAAAAAAAAAAAAAAAAAAAAAAAAAAAAAAAAAAAAAAAAAAAAAAAAAAAAAAAAAAAAAAAAAAAAAAAAAAAAAAAAAAAAAAAAAAAAAAAAAAAAAAAAAAAAAAAAAAAAAAAAAAAAAAAAAAAAAAAAAAAAAAAAAAAAAAAAAAAAAAAAAAAAAAAAAAAAAAAAAAAAAAAAAAAAAAAAAAAAAAAAAAAAAAAAAAAAAAAAAAAAAAAAAAAAAAAAAAAAAAAAAAAAAAAAAAAAAAAAAAAAAAAAAAAAAAAAAAAAAAAAAAAAAAAAAAAAAAAAAAAAAAAAAAAAAAAAAAAAAAAAAAAAAAAAAAAAAAAAAAAAAAAAAAAAAAAAAAAAAAAAAAAAAAAAAAAAAAAAAAAAAAAAAAAAAAAAAAAAAAAAAAAAAAAAAAAAAAAAAAAAAAAAAAAAAAAAAAAAAAAAAAAAAAAAAAAAAAAAAAAAAAAAAAAAAAAAAAAAAAAAAAAAAAAAAAAAAAAAAAAAAAAAAAAAAAAAAAAAAAAAAAAAAAAAAAAAAAAAAAAAAAAAAAAAAAAAAAAAAAAAAAAAAAAAAAAAAAAAAAAAAAAAAAAAAAAAAAAAAAAAAAAAAAAAAAAAAAAAAAAAAAAAAAAAAAAAAAAAAAAAAAAAAAAAAAAAAAAAAAAAAAAAAAAAAAAAAAAAAAAAAAAAAAAAAAAAAAAAAAAAAAAAAAAAAAAAAAAAAAAAAAAAAAAAAAAAAAAAAAAAAAAAAAAAAAAAAAAAAAAAAAAAAAAAAAAAAAAAAAAAAAAAAAAAAAAAAAAAAAAAAAAAAAAAAAAAAAAAAAAAAAAAAAAAAAAAAAAAAAAAAAAAAAAAAAGACTAAATAAATATAAAGCGGGTACAAGAATGAGTATAATGCGGCCTTGACTATTGATCCCCTTTGTCTATTTGACTTGTACTTGCCGTTGATTGTAATACATATTTCTATAAGATGATATGTTTTAGACTTTGTTATATTCTGCATATGGCTTAATATTATAAAAAGATTATTATATATAAATTTGAATCTCCTACACGGATTGTAAAAATAATTGCATTTTATTAGAACAAGTAAAATTTTTGTATGCAGGATAATTTCAGAAAAAACTTTTTCACATGCATTCATTATGTTTGAGTTATTGGGCTATTTCATTAAAGTTCCGCAATACAGGGTTCAGGAAATACCGTTTAGGTATAAATTTTATAACTTCTATATTTATTCTTCTATTTATTAATAATTCTACTTTACTTTGTAGTTTAAGATTAACTGAAATTGTTGTCAACGACATAATTAAAAGAAATACTCCTGTAATAACATCAGATATCAAAATAACTTTGATTAAGAATCACAGACTCAAATTTTAAAATTAAATTAGTGTAAAGTAAAGTAAAGGATAATGATAATCCGATATGTAGACCAGAATCCTATAATTAACGCAAATAAATAATAAAAGAATAGTCCTTATTTAAAAGAATCCTAATTACTAAATAAATAAAACAAAAACTCACCTGACAAATACACATTTAGCAACAAATAAATAAAAAGGCCTCTAAACTCCATCTTGGTACCAACATTAAAAAGAAAATGAAAACTATCAAAATAAAAAAATCCTGTTAAAAACCGAACGTCAACTTTTTAAAATTCGAACTTGCGTTCCGTAATGCTCTAATTGATTTGTGCGGTCATACGAGCGACTAGGCTTAATGCGTCTGACGTTACTGAACGTGTGCGGTGACTGTTTGGAAACGGGACGCATTGTAAACATCACGCTTATTTTTAGAGCCATTATAATAGTATACTTCTCTAGAGGAATGTCATACTTAATAGCAAAAGGTTTTGAAATGCTTTATGGATAGTTAAGAGTTCAAATTCCATCTAGAAATAGAATGTTAGAACGATGTCATGGTATTTGAATAGATTTCAGTTTTTTGTCGTAACTGTGTCTGATGCTCTAGATATTTTTATAACAACGCATAAGGCAAAAATTGTATTATCAAATTTACTTTCGACCTACAAAATATGATTGTAAAAGTTAGTGGCAACTTATATCCCAATTTTATGTTTATGCAAAGTGCAATTTGGGCAACCCAGTAACTTTAATGTTCCATTTACAAAATCGGCCAAGGATTTTTATTTTGGATTATTTAAGGTATTTGGTTTTGCTCCGTTAATGCATATAGATCACATATTCAAAATCACACTCAAAATCTTTAAATAGTTATCTACTACATTTGCTTGAAATATAATTATAAACCCAAAGATACTGCCTTACCATCTGACCACCATTCGACGTGGGTTCCTTCAAAAAGCGTGTCTATTTCCACCTTGAAGGCCGGCAACATCCCTGTAGCTCCTCTGGTCTTACGGTCGTGGGTGGCGGTAATCACTTACCATCAGGTTGACCTGAACGCTCGTTTGCCTTGTCTATGGATTAAAAAACAAAAAAAAAGGATAGAGACCATCGTGGCGCAGTGTGAGTGTCGTGGCCTTGATCCTGCTCAGGAAAATAATTACATTTAAATTATTTTCATTTATCTGCTCTGGTAACAAAACAAAGCTTGGCGTTGAGTTCCGCTTCTTAAAACGCACGCAAAATGAAAAAAATAAATAAACATAGATTACTATAAAAACAGAACAGTGTTCAATTTCATTCTAAAATAGTACTGTGTCCGTTGTCCAATTGATTTTTACTTGAAGTAACATAATATTTACGTGTTGAAAATAATAATCAATTAGTGACTCTTTGACACTTAATTAATAAAATAGAAGAAATAAGATACGTTAGGCTGGTTAAGTACCCAGTTCACCAATGTGATATAATACCTGCTAACTAATTAATAGGTAATATATCTGCATATAATATACTATACGCGATGTTAAGAATAGTGTACTCAAAAGCTTTTTGTTTTGGTCTAAAGAAATCCTATTGTTCATCTTTCTCAAATCATTTCAAAGCCCTATAATAGAGGCCATGCTTAAATGAATCGCATATTTTACTGCAAAGAATAACATTAAGAATAGCGAAGCACTTTACGAAAGGGTGGAAAAGATGCTACGTTGCTTAATCATTTGTTTAAATTAAAAGTCTACATTAATCACTTCCTGTTTATCTTCTATCATTTTCTTATTGTAAAGTAAAATACGCCAGTCAAAAAGGATAATGCAATCGGTTTAAACGAAGCTGGGCTCTTTAATGGGTAATTTAATGAAAACAGAAAGCGGTCCTGTAGGTACTAAATAGCAATACCACGAATTTCTCTTAAATCCATGTAAAGTCGCCTACAAAGCGATCCCTTACAAGTTTAATAATAAAGTTGCAAGATCCGGAGAGCAATGTTTCATAATATCCGTATCAATTAAACCGCTACACAGATGGTGCCAAGTACTATAGTTCTTAATTGATAGGTAAGGTGGAGCAAGCAAGCGAAGGTTGTTGATTTCAATCTCGCTCAAGGGAGTATTTATATTTATAATTTTGTTGGTTATTTGGTTATCTAGTAATGTAAAGTATACATATGAGTACATCACCTAATGTAGAAGGCTTACTCTAAATATGGAAAAAGTAATTTAAAATATATATATATATATATATATATCTGTAAAATAATTTAATATCTCTACAAAAGATTAGATATATTATTCACTTAGATTTATGCAGAAATTTGTCTATCAGACTTAGCTCATTAGAATATTATGAATCATATATACATATTTTTTTAACATTTTTTAAAGTGTTATTCGCACACTAAGGAAATTGAAAAAGACATTTTTCCCGCTTGGACGGTTTTCGCGGGTTCAAATCCCGCTGCGTTCAAATTTTTATACGTTTTCTAAATATGTCTTTTTCACATATACATTTTCGATGAAGACATTTTCCGTAACCTGATATTTAGGTTAACACATTTATTATATTCGTTTACGATATTACGTAAATGAAACGTAAGCCAATATACAAAACTAATTAGGTAGTTACTAGGCCATGGCCTTTCACAGTCCTAAATAACTTACAATGCATATAGCTGGTCCTAATAACCTTCATAATATTTTATTACTTATTAGGTCCTTCATACAAATTTGTTCATCATATTAAGAATATTAACAATTTCGTGTTGATTGTGTGAATGTTTTATTCTTGTCGATTCCCAGTTCAAAACAATTCAATATTATTTCTCAATTTCACATTAGATACAAAAGTTAAAACAAAGAGTAAACTAAGCAAACTGAAATATACAGCAATATATAAAGGTATCCAATTAACACTTGCAAACTTGAAAAGGTGCACATACAACTCCGAGACAGGTACACAAAATAGTATTATAGTATTTGCCGAAACGTTAGACGCTTACGGCGTTTACCCGCAATTACATAGAGGGTTGAAGCGTGGTGAACCCTCGGAGGGCAAATTGTTTTCCTGCCTGAAGGCTTGCCCCATATTATCTGCTTTTCCATTCCATTTGCAATGTTAGCGCAATTGGGCTTAAGCCGATTAAAGTTTTTTCACATTAAAAGCTATATATTAATACTGCAGATTTTAATCAATATAAGTGCATTAATTGATTTATTGCATTCATACAGGTTAAAAATCGGTTTTTTAAATTAACAAAAAAGACATTAATATAAATAAATAAACGGATTCGTAGTATTCCATTTATGCTACTAGCTTCTAGAAAAAAAAATCACATAAAATATAGTGTTTAATTAACAATCATAGTATGAGGTACAAATTCCAATTCTATATGTTATTTCTAGCTCCACGCTTTATCCCACATCCATCTCTATTCCGCAGGGTAGTTAGAGAGAAACTAGTAACAAGACACTCCGTTCTCTACTTTCCGCCCGAAATCGAGACAATATTGAGTGGCAGTGGACTCGCCGGGATTTGTCTTAAGTACCAGCGCAGAGAATCGAAAATAAAATTAAATATACCACCTACATACAAATTAGTATAAAAAATATTATATGACCACTAGATTAACAATATTTACTAAAATATACAGTTCATTGAGCAAATGAGTAATACAGTAAGGAGGATTAATTTTTATACCAACAATAAATACGTAACCCCATTTCGTACAGCAATTTGCGGAAGAATTCATATCCCTTTACGAGTTTCATTTGCGTTACACTTAATTAAAAGCAGAAATACATAATACATTTATACAAATTGTATTGTGTATTTCTGAGCAAGCAATATTTGCTAATACACACGTACATTTTTTCATGGAGAACAAAAATATCCAAAATATAAAAATACGTAAAAGTTTCAATCCACAACTGTTATACGCAATAGCGAGATACATCTGAATTACCTACAATAAGATTACTATCTTCAATCTAGCTATATTAAAATAAAAAAGTAAAAAAAATGTGTTTGTACATTAAATACATTTGCGAAAAACAAATTAGTTGGATGTAAAAACACTAATACAATTTGAATTTATGCTCTATAATTATTTTGTCTGTCTGTTTGTATGTCTGTTTAAATATATGTCTTCGTAGTTACAAGATCGATTTGAATGAACAGGCTTAAAAGGTATACAATACTTTTAAGCCTAGTCAGGACTTAGGGTTTTATTTATTTCAAAGAACACCTGATGTAGAATATAAAATACAAATTACGGAACAGCTGATAAAAAACCACGATAGCCTAGCTAAACTATTAGAAAATAGCGAATACCGCCGTAACAATCAATAACTGCTCAACGTGATAGGCAAATTCCATTGTTATGTACCAATTAAAAAACTGGAAAATCTGACGAAAAGCCATGATCTGATGAAATAAGCCAATGCAGAATTAGTAACAATTGTTAATTTTCTCATTATTGCTTTAACTGTTTTCACAGTATGTATTTAGGTAATATCATCAAAATTACACGATTATAGAATGGAAGGTTCTTGGAAGGTCCACTACTGGAGAAAAGGAAACCTGGCCGTCCAAAGTACACTTGGAGGCGTTCAGTGGCAGCAAATCTGAAGGCTGGCTAGGGTTAATGTAGTCCAAGGCAAGGCAAGCGAATTGGCCCGGAGCAGAGTGCGATGGCGGAGCACTGTGGAGACTCTCTGTCCCACCTAGGAGACATAGTAAATTATGTTATGTAAGTCAAGTACGGTAGATTTTATCGGTGTTAATTAGCCAGCCGGTTTCATGATTCGAGTATTATTAACATATTAAATAATATATTGATATAAAAATGTAGTTATATGACAGAGCAATTAAGAAAAGAACAGGAATTTAAAATCATTCAAATTCAGATGTTGTCGAATGTAGCATATTCTAATTTTACAACATACATATAGTGTTGAAATATTATATATTGAAATACCCTAATATTGGAAAAGCCATATGATCTAGATAAATATTTTGAATATGAACCTTTTTTTTTAAATACACTGCGTATCTGGCGGTTAGTGCCACTCAATGCTTTCAATACTAATGGACGCTTAATGTGAAAGCTTGTATTTAAAATACCAGATTGTACTAATAACGAAGTAATAGTAATGTAGTAGTAAAGAGAATTTGTTTTTTATTTGTTATTTTACAATTTAAGGCCATGAGTACAATTAGGCTTATTTTATTATACATTTTTATATAATTAAAAAGAAACAAAAAAAAAGTTATCATACATCTAAATAAGTGAAATTTTATTTTATTATAATAGTAGATGTAATAAGTTTGTAATTTTGTATAAAACAATTATGTGGGATTGTGTCGATGCACTCTACCTTTGCTTTTAACGTGAAATGTTTATATCAGCAAGTCGCTTTTAGTGTTAAACACTATTTACCCATTAATATGAAAACACACACTTGTAATTAAACTATTTTAACGGGATTAACGGCGTATATTTTGGTTAAATATTTTAAGAGAACGTAAAAGAATTTCAACGCAACGGGACTCAAACCCGCGTCTCTTGTAAACTATCCTAACGCTTGACCGCTAAGCTTTGCGCTTTTCCTAAGTGTGTGAAAAACACTTTCAACGTCTTAAATTAGTATAGTAAATAGTATGTATATATCTTATAAATAACATATTGTTTGTATAATATATTATTAAATATAATAAATAAATTAAAATAAAATTCTCTGTTGTCAAACGATTTTTCATAAAAATAAAGTTTCGGTAGAAGAAATTTGTAAAAAGCTCTCTACATAGATGCCAACAAAAATAAGTTGTACTAAGCATAGAATAATTTCGATAAAGCTGAATGTAAAATGTATGACTAAGCAGTTAAGAGAGCTTGGACTGTTTCCAAAAGGCGCGGGCTTCGATCAACTATTCATGGATACTTGATCGAAGGATGCGGGTTCGAATACCGCTACATTCAATATTTTTGAAAAATGTCTTAAATTATATTATTCCTGCTGTTCTACATCAACAAATGTTTAATCGAGCAACGATCAGTAAATATTAAAGAGGTTTTCGATTACGTTTTAATTAGTGTACAAATATATACCCAACAGCTATTAAACAGACATGCCTGTATAGTATTGCCACGGTCGCGATCTAATTTTACTCGGCAGGAAAAAATAATTAAGTATTTCCGGTACGATCATAACGACAAAGTTGTAAAGATAGTAACAGGTTTAATTACTACAATACGCAATTACCGTTTAAAGTTGCAGAGTGTGTGAAAGCGATGGTTATTGAGATTTAGATACATACAATTCTTCATTTAGTTACAAAATAGTAGAACGCTTTGCATAATATCCTTAAAAATAAGAGAAAAAAAATAAAGTTATGAAGATGAGATGAGAATATACTAACGTTCTTATATTAATTAATTATTATGAGAGTATATTATATTATATTAATGTATTTTTTCCATTTTTTGAATAAAAAATATTTATATCCTAAGCTATATATATATAAAGGATATGCTTTATAAGCTTGTCTCATGCATAAAGTTATTATTTGTATTAAAAATGCTTAAAGCAATCTTTCATTTAGCTGCTGCTTATTGAATAATATCATATGATCATGAAAAAGTTGAGAACGGAGTGTCTTGACACTAGGTTGTCTCTGACTACCCTACAAAGTAAACAACGCAACGTATAACAAATTGAAGCTACCTTTATGAAAAAGAAATAGTAAGTTATAAGCAACAATAAACAGCTCATTTTGTAACAAGTATTTACTATTAATACCTAAATATGTTTATTATCGTTGTTATCTGTTTTTCAAATTAAATATTTGAAGCATTATTTTATAGTCGCCATACACTAGTGTATTTTGGCATGTGAGTTTAGAAGTACAACATTTTGCGTTTAATTTTAATAAAGTCTGCCGTTGGTTGAGGTGATAACCACTCAACACGTAATGTCTGGAATACCGACGAAAATAGGAGAAAAAAAATTGATGTTAATAATATTTCGATTAATATATAAATTCCAGTCTTATTATTACACATATAACTCATATTCTTGTCTATCTGACGAAAGTAAATTAAAGCTATTGCATTTAATCAGGCGCGCGCTAAATGCGATTCGACCACATTACTAAAAGCTGTTGAGAAACTTACGGTAGCGTCATGAAATTGCTATAGAAAAAATCCGTTTTTAAATGTTAAAGTTAACCGTTAATCTTTATTATATTTTTATAAAAAAAAACCATTTTAAAGTTTAAATTTTACAATAAATCAATAAAAAGAATGGTTACACTAAGAGAAATGGGAAAAGACTAAGTACGTCGTGAAGTTTGCCATGATTGCATTACTTATGTTCAAACTTCAAGGAGCCCCAGTAGCCAAATTAACGATAAAACTTATGTGTGAATAAGCTTTGCTCTCAGAAATGTGGATAATATTTATTAAAACTTTAGTTCTCATATTGCACCAAAGCTTTAGTTACTAACTTTCCAAACTAATTTTCTGAATAGAATATATTCCATTATGTCTTATACAATTAAGCGAAAATGACTTTTTGTTACGAAAAACTGAGCTTCTTTATATATAATAAATAATTGTATATTCTTTATTGCATCTGAATACAAACAAAGTAAATATAAATCTTGAATTATAGTTAACAAAAGGTGATGATGGTACAGACACTGCGTCCTGAACGGCGGAATTCAAACACCGCATTTTATCTACTGGACCGTAGAAACGAAAATACTTAAATTTTTGTAAGCGTTCTCCGGAATTGAAATCGGCGATATGGGCATATAGACCCCGATGACGAATAAGCTATACATTTTATTGGATACAAATTAAATAAAGAAAGGAATTGTGAACCAAAAGTATGGAGACGGTGTCTGTGGGGACTAGATTTATAGAGATTTAAACAAAAGCTATTGTAAATTCCCTGTTAATGCGAAAATTGTGTATGTAAAACAACTTTTACGTTGTGGTCTACGATTTAAGAGCCATTTATTATTACTTAATATCTAAATAATCAAGTACCTCTTTGGTTTCATAAAATTATAAAAATAACATCTAGTACTTAGTAGTATAGGGGAAAATACATTTCACAGTGGGACTTAACCTCACGATATATATATGTGTAAATACATACATTGATTACAATCTTTTGTAAGCCTAACGATATGAAACTATACTTTAAGCCCATTTTTACATAAATAAAGTATATTTACATACATGGGCTTTTCCTACAAATCCTCAACGAATCCTCTTTGAAATGACACGTTCTAGAAAGCTGTTATGAAATAGGTATCCGGAAATAAAATATTGACAAATAAAATTCTTCAAAAATCTGAGCAAAATTCAGTATTTTCGATCTCGGCTCCAACTTCGTTTACGGATTGGCGATATTTATTTCTTTCTATTTTTAAAATAAGATATTTCTGTTTTACTTTTTACATTTGCACCTTACGTAGGATTTTTACTTACTAATATTTTTTGTGGAATATATAATTTTATTTTTATAAATTACTTTTCTCATAAACTGTTGTGAGTCATAGTCTCTAAACAATTAGTTCTCTCTAAATATGCCCAAAAAAATGTGAAACTTCTTGCTTATTTTATATTAATGAAATAAATATTAATATATTTTAGTTTGTATAATACTAAAATTACATATGATATAATGCATGAGACATTTTTATTAAAATTAGTAGCTCCTTAGGTTCGCAATATACGCGTTGCTTTAGCAATGTGTATGTCACTGTGTGCAATGTTCATTTTATTACATCACGTTAGTGGTATATTTATGTTCAGATTTCTTCTAGCTTCAGAAATAACGGATTTCACACAATTTTTTTACGCCAATTTCGACCCTTACGAACTTAGTGGAACCTTAGAACTATCGCAATAGCTGAAATAAGCGTTTACTCATTTTCAATCATTTACCCAAAATCAGTTTTAATATGACCCAAACTAAGTAACCTAACCCAAAATAAGCTTTAAATTGACCACCTTTCATACAAAATTCAACACTATTTCACCCTAGTGGCATTTCCTTAATGACTGTATACTCGACGATATAATCCTATTGATCTAATATCGTAAGTCAATCTCCAATAGCACACGTTAGGCGATGATGAATCAGTCAGTCAGTGAAACAGGACAACCTATTTTACTAGTATAGAATTAATAACATTAATTAATAAAATAAATATTATAGCTTAACGCTTTTCCCATATAGCAGGATAGTCGGAAATAGCCTAGTGTCAAGGACACTCCGTTCTTCCCTTTCTGCCCAAATTAAAACGCAATGTCTCGAAAATTGCGTGTTAAGTGTTGAATATTATACACACTTACACACACTTTGTATAGAAACATATTAGCTAAAAATGTGACAGATTTTTTCATATCCTGGACTAGCTACTTCCGTTCTCATACACTTGCCATTGTTCTCAATAACATAAGCATTATTAATATCACAATCACTTTTGCTCTAATAAAGACGGTAACAACTAAAAAAAAGATATCTGCATTTTACCGAAATTAACTTATTTACATGGTTGGATTTAGACTTCTCTATTTTATGTACTGACATTTTTTTTCATTAAAAATTTGGTTTTTGACCTGTATTTAGTTGCGTAATTAACTACGACCACACTTTTTTTTTAAAAGTGATTGAACTAAAGAAGTAAGAGTATACTTCATGGATTCCCACATTTACAATAATTTTCGGTATGAGCGAAAGGGTATCAGTTGTCCTCCTTTTTTTAGACATACTTTTTCATTCCTACAACGTCAATATCGATATTCTAAATTATATAAAAGTGTAAATTATATAAATACTACAAGAAGTATATATAACGAAAGCAATAAATTGTGGCAAAATTTGACGAATAAATGAAAACAATGTGATTTTTCATCAAAAGATCTATTAAATTAGATAGATAATTTAAATATTAAATATTTTGTTATAATAGTCAGACTTACTTATTCAGAATCAACATAACAGTCTGTCCCAGTCTATTTATTTTTGTATATTTTTTCCCATACATTTTAATTTAATGGTAATAAAGCAAAGTTTTTACTTTGGTTGATTTATTTATCTCAATGTACTTCTTTGGTTTTGTCTAGTATTTTCGTTTTCAAGATATGTTTCACACATTTATTCTAATTAAAAATACTGTAAATAAATTGTTTAATATTAACAAACTTGCAAGCAACCTTGTATTATAATATTATTATAAGTAACAGTGGTGGCTTCGAGTTATTTAAAGATATGAACAGATTATTGACGATATCGTTCATATTACATTTTATATGATGGTTCTGATTTTAAGATAAATATTGAAGATCAAGGTTTTTAAAATAATATTTATAATATTTATATATAACATACAAAATTGCTTTGAGCCTCTAACGCGGAACAAGCTGTTAAATATGTCCGAAGCTAAAATATTAATACAGACACAGGACAGGACGGTAAAGTATGTAGCTCCGTTACTTGTGGTATGGCGCGTTTGGTTCCAGTCCTATAAATTTCTCTAATTTCAATTTGACATTACTTTACAAAGTCATTAACAATATTCAAAATTAAATATTGCTGGCTCAAAAATATTTATTATTATGAACTAAACGAAAAGCTGGTAAACAGTCGAAAAACTCGTTCAATGCTTTCGACATGAAAAAGTTAATCTATAAAGATTAATAGAATATTATTAATTTATAAGATAATAATAATATATAAATATGTTTATTTCATCCGTTTTTGGAAAACAAAGGGTTTGTAGTATAAATGGAGTATACAAATAGGGAAATAGAGTTATATATAAAATTTTCACACGTTATTAATTTATACAAGCAAAATTTATGACACATTAACGATATACTCGTACAAGTTTTATTTGCCTAGATTGATACGTTTAGAATATATAGATATAAAATTTATTTGATTATTTTATGCTACATAGAAATATAGTATTTTTATGTACGTATATGTATGTATATAGGCATTTAAAGTTAAAGAGTTTAAATAAATTTAAGTTAGTAAGAGTTTAAAGACTAAAGTCTAAAAAATTTGAAGTGGCTATTGTGAACGAATAGCTTAATTGGTGAGAGCGCGAGCATGTTATCCAAGAGGAACGTTCAATTAGAAAAAACAAGTTCAACATTGTAGAGAGAATAATACCAGCTACAAAAAGATTATTTCTGAAAGAGATCAATTGACAAGAGATACTACTATTTATTTTATATTTGTTTAATGTGTTATTAATACACTTACGTACTAAGTCAAGGTAATATTTAGAAACGTTTTAAAACGTACTAAAAATAAAATAGTTTTAATTAGTCGTTTTAACATATAAGAACTGTATTTAATAATGCCGGCAAATCTGGAACCTCAAAACAAGCTCGACAATTTAAAGCGCTTGGGCGAATGCTGCTGAGGTAAATTTAAACGAATTTCCTTTGCTAAAAATATTATAATACATAACTGTGTCTCACTGAGATGTTAAACAGAAGTTAAAAAATCCTAATAAATAATTATTTTATATTCGGATATATGTTGGTACTTTGATATATATTTTTAATACCGGTAGCAATACGAGGTTCCAAAACCATATCGTATCTTCCTTCTCTCGCAAACATGTTTCCCAGATATATCGCTTCATCCGCTTGTTCTAATATATTTTCCCTTACTTTGATCTAGGAGGAGGAGGATCTAGCTGCTATTTTCACATATTATCACCTATATTTATTGTGATGATTAACCAAAGCCAAAGTTTTGATAATTTTAAGCATAATTTGTACCTCGAGAAGTTTTGAAAATAACAGGTTGCCTGTAAGTGATCACTTTCAGAGACAATGCTGAGACCACCGAACTGTACTTCTATGATTTGAAAAATATTTGTAACTCTTCTTTTATTCTTATTTGTAGTAAAGTGTGTTTATAACTATTATTATCAATTAAAATAATACATAAATAAATAAATTGAATTAATATATTATAATATATAACATAAAACCACTTATTTTATTTTAAAGCTATGCCGATATTGTTTTTAAATGCGTGTCGGCTCCGTTATTCAGCTCCCAAAGGAAATTACTGTTCTAAAAGTAATCTACTGCATCTGCAGCGTAATAGTTGCGCATTGACCGTAACGCTTTTCGTTTAGCGAATTTCCATGCAAATTTAATTTACATGTCTTTCGTACGCGATAGCTGCCTGCGGTGATTATGGCATAGAAAATTATTATTATACTATTACTGTCTATAATAGAACAAAATGTGTATATTTTATTTCTGCTTGTCATTTTTTAATGATGTAGCGATTTTTAAAATGGTGAAAGTAACTTATAACTTCTATTCCAAAGTCAAGATTCATTTTAATATTAAGGAAATAAATTTCCTTAAAAACCTTTCGTAATATTTATTATTATTAACTGAAATAAAAAAAAACACAGATACAATATACATTTTATCTATAGACAAGAAGTGGAATATAAAATTATTTTCATTTATTCGCTTTGGTACAAGACAAAGCGTGACGTTGAATTCCTCCGTCCACTCAACGTCCACTCAACGCCATGTGTCTCGAATTCGGAATGTGGAGAACGGAGTGTCTTGACACTAGGTTCTCTCTAACTACCCTGCTACATGGGAAGAAGTGTGAAGCTTAAAAAATACCTACTTCTATTTTATAAAAGACGAATACTACGAATAAAATATTATTATTTATGAAACAAAAAAAAAAAAAAAAAGAGGTAAAATATTTTTAGAAAACGTATAAAAATTAGAACGCAGCGGGATTCGAACCCGCGCGTCTTGGAAACCGCCCAAGCACTCTGACCGCTAGCCTCTCGCCTAGTTAAGTTCAACGCATGCATTAAAATTTTTATACGATTTCTAAGAATGTTTTATGTATGTCTATTTCTATTTAGTATTCGTAGCTTGGATATTAGCAATTTATTTTAGATCCACTTACGATCCCAACTTTGAAAATTGAAAATGTTTAATGGTAACATTATATATTATATAAAATTATCGAAAACGTTGCCGTTAGTGAAATTGTGAAAATTTTCTAACCAGTTTGAAAATGATAAATATTTACTTTCTTTTAAAATACAGCTTATTAGCCATATTATTCGATGAAAATTTTGCAACGCTAACATTTCAGTTAATGAAAGCGTAAGTCTGACGATGATTGATCGGATAAAAATGAGAATATTTGGTCGAGGTGTACGGTAACACAAAATTGCTTTTACATTAAAAGCACCGAATGAACACACTGAATGATGCCCGGCGATGCCCCAGGGAGCGACTGTCATGAAATTATTTTAGTGGTATATCAATGTGAGTCCCATGAGAATGTTACAGTTTTTATATATAAATTTATATTTTGTTAACATTTTTTTAAAGTGTTATTCCCACACTAAGGAAATTGAAAAAGACATATTTAGAAAACGTATACAAATTTGAATGCAGCGGGGTTTTGAACCCGCGCCTCTTTAAATCCGTTCCAGTTCTTGAACTGTTCTTGAACGATTTTCAACAGGCGTAGGTTCAAACCCCGCTGCGTTCAAATTTTTATACGTTTTCTAAATATGTCTTTTTCAAATATTAATTTGTTGTGAAAAAAATCTTTTTTATTAATATTTCTTTCATTCTAATGTGGTTTAATTAGATTTTTTTCACGTATGTACGCCATATTTATTGATTCGATTTGCGGTATATATAACCTTTCTTATACATATTGAGGTATATTTTGAAAACATGTTAAACTAATGGGCACACTTGATTACTTTCCTATAAATTCACGAGGACATGCCTAAAGAACCGGCTGAATTCATTTGTATCATTCAATTAGGTTCGAGGCTATTTTACAACGTTTAAATTTTAAGAAAAGCTGAGACTATCAATCTACTCTTATAATATAAATTGCACAAGGTAAGTAAATAAATCTAATTATAAAATTCTGGATAATCTTTAAAACAATTTCGTCCCTAAGGCAAGCAATCATTTTTTAAAACGGATATATTGAGAAAACGCGCGCCTCTTGATCGGTTTTCAAGAGGCGCGGGTTCAAATCCCGCTGTGTTCAAATTTTTATACGTTTTCTAAATATGTCTTTTTCAATTTCCTTAGTGTGCGAATAACACTTCAAAAAGTGTAAAAAAGTTTTTTTTTTGGTTATAAAACGCCACTTTTTTTATTAAGAAACAAAATATAAACCATGCATAGTAATATTCTAATAGATTTTCACAATAAATATTAACGTATA
This sequence comes from Podotricha telesiphe, assembly GCA_038994665.1. Classification (NCBI taxonomy): domain Eukaryota; kingdom Metazoa; phylum Arthropoda; class Insecta; order Lepidoptera; family Nymphalidae; genus Podotricha; species Podotricha telesiphe. The sequence goes on along the minus strand of JAOYRR010000121.1, from coordinate 171,118 downwards.
CTTCTTACTTACATATATAAACTATACATTACTACTGCTAGTTAGTGAAAGCTTTTGAATTTATTACATAAAGTCGCAGACACTGACAAGCTTATGGTAAATTCAAAAAGACAAAGCTAAGATTGAAATATTTCTCAAACTGAAAAGCTGATTACGCTTGTTGCAATGCAAATAGGTTTTCAGGTAAGTTAACTTGGCGTCGTAGAAGCGGTTGGTTGAACAAGCCGTCGCAGCCGGCTCTCGCAATTTAGTTAGAAGACGTTGTTTTATCGTAATCTGATTGTATTATATAAATGAGAATTCATTGTTAATGTTTAAGTATTTTTCTTAATGTAAAATTAAATTGTTTGCTATTATTTAGATATCAAAAATTTATACAATCTTAAAAATATTATTTACTAATTCATAATAACGTTAAATAAAATTTGTAATTATATATTAATATTTGTAATTTGGTACAGTTATCTTACATCGTACGTATATAGTGAAGCTTTATATGAAATCACTTATATGATATAACAAATTATGTTTTTTTTAAATATAATGTACAGTTATCAGCGTTTTATATTAATATTTTACAATAGTTAGCTTTTATATAAATGATTCCCATAAGTTATTTTAACGTATCATCAGTACGTTGAGGGAAGGCAGTAAAGTTATCTGCTTTCAGTCCATATAGCCACAGGGGTTGTGCGTTCTGGGTTGCAGAATTCAATGTAACACTGTATTTAGCCATACCGGGGAAACCTTATTTTAGTGTCAAATGGACTTAAAACCTACCATCATCGCATTCAGTTACAAATATCTCTACTAACAAAAAAAGGGTAAGCTAGTCTCTTAAATGAAAATATGCAAATAATGTTTAGTTTCTCATTAAAATCTGCAAATTCACATATACTTTTAGTCTAGCCATAAATATTGTTATTATTAAATAAATAAAATATTACTTTCAAATTTGGAATCTGACATTTTAATATGATTGTTAATTGTGTTTTCTTATCTTCGCGCTAATATATTGTAAAATATTATATTAATGGTACCAAATAGAATTTCGGGTTATTGATAGGTACAATGAAACCTCCTCGGCTTGAAATGCAGTTCTGCTAGGAAGAGCCGATGAGAACTTCAACACTTGCTCTTGTCAAATATAAAAGTTACAATTTATTATTTAATACAGTAATAGCTAACCTGCACGAAACACAAACCACACATTTTTATCTATTAAATATTTATCTACAGATTAATATACTTTACTTATTAATATTGTTTTAATACTGACTTAAAATTTCTTAATTGGCAAATCTAATATAGGTTGTAGAATTGTATTATAGAGCGTTTACTCAGATCCATAAAAGACTTAATTACTTTTTGGAGGAAATAACGTGGCGTTACAAGCTTATTTTTGTTTCTTCTTCCTACCGTATGTCTGTCACTATTTTTTTAACATAGCGATGTATATGTTGGAGGACAAACAAAATATTACAATATATATACTGCGAAACAACTGTACTCGTAAGTATACCTACGTGTTTAAATACTTCTCGCAAATAATCTCGATTGTAGCCCTAAGATTGTAAATTAATGTGTGACTCTTTTTTTAAGGTTAAATATTGAATTTATGTCTGCCACACTGTCCCATAATAACATTTCATAAGATAAAATGCTATAAAAATAGCTAAAACAAACTATACGGGCAGTCAATCAATATCAATGTGTAAATAACAATATTTTACTTTTTTAATTCGCGAACGCGCCGGAGCTGAGTTTATTTGCAAGTGCTTCAAGGTTCCACTGTAGTTTGTGATCAATGCTTATTATAAGAAAACTGTTACGTCTGTCATGTTGAGAGTTTCTTACTTAATTGTCAGACACAGATTCCGTCTTCTATCATTAGGTTAAGTGAATTCAATTCATTCAGCATAAGATTATTATCGTAAAGCCTTCGTCATAGTTTATTTTTTTTCTGACACCTTTAAATTTCAAAGAGGTATCACTGTGAACAGTTTAATATCACATAAGTTCTTTATATAAATCGTTAATATAAAGTAATATACACGGAGACCAAGAATAGAGCCCTGTAGAACGCCCGTTCTGAGGGAAGTTCCAGACGATTGAACATTATTTAAATTATTTAATTCAAATACGAGACAATAAAATTATGGGCGGCATCCTGTTAACCATATGGTAATTTTGAGTCCCTGAAACATTCCATACAATTGGCAGTGAAGAATTTACTCATAGAAAAAGTTCGTGCTACTATTGATAACTGACCTCAACGTACAAAGACTATAACAGCCAATGGAGACCACTTCGGAACAAGCTTTATATATTTGTAATGATTTTATATGAATGTAATAAACTACCACACTCTAATAGTAATAAATGTTATAAATAATGTTATTATAATAAAAAAATTTTTTTTACATTTTTCAGTGTTAATTGCACACTTAGGAAATTGAAAAAGACTGCGATCCTCTTGAAAACCGGTCAAGAACTTGAACGGGAGGCGCAGGTTCATATCCCGCTGCGTTAAAATTTTTATACGTTTTCTAAATATGTCTTTATGATTGTCTTTGTAAAAATATTTATGGCAAAACTAAGTATGCCTCGTTTTTTATAATTGTCCTTCAGTATTATTCGTTCATGACAACACACGTAAGATAAAATAGATTTTATATCTTTTAGTAATTATCAATCGCCGACACCACAATTGGTGACCCCGAGGTGATTAAATTTTAATGTTATATTATTAAATCTGTAACAGTATCAAGAATACTCCAGCAATTATATTTTTCTATTTATCATTGCTCAGATATATTTAAATCAATACAATTGTCATACAATTTGATGTTTCATTAAGTATTCAGTATTCTTGTCAACCTAGTGTCATGACCCTCTGTTCTCCATTTTCGGCCCGAAATCGATGCACTGCGTATTGATTGGTGGAATTCGACCCCACGCTTTGTCTTAGGTACCAGAGCAAAGAAATTAAAATATTTTAAATATAATCATTCCCCCGAGTGGAAATCGAAACCACAACCAACGGTATTTACAGTCAGACGCTGTCATACTGTGACACGATGTCCTGTATTATTTTAAAACATATTGGTTTCTGCATTTAAACCTTAAATTATGCCTATTCTTATATTTTTGCTTCATAAACAGGAGTACAAGGGATTTTTTCTTAACTTAATTAGCTGCCTACTTTATCCTTAAAGTGGTATTCATAGAGAACGGAGCGCCAAGCGCTGAGATATGAAATATGTATGATATACTTCTTCAAATACCTATCAATGCTAGTCCGCCCGATCGATAAAGGAATCTGTTCCTACGTGTATAAAATTAACAATAGAGGAAGGTAGCTAAAGATAATATAAAACGTAAATAAGATTTAAGATTTACACGAATTTATTATCATACGACTATAATGTAGATAATTTTATTTAGTATTATTATTTAGTATTTATTCTAATAATATTAAAAGAAATAAGGCAACTCCTGCGAATAGTAAAATTACATCAATTTGATAATGTTCAGTCAATCTCATGTTAGCTGCTGGAGTTCTTAAATGGTCACCACCTGTACGCAGGATGTGCTCAGTCCACCAGACTGCTCGTTCCATTGGAGTGCTTCTTTATATTGTTTTTATACCTAAAAATATAATACATGACTAGTGTAAGTATTCTGTAAATAGATAGAATTAATTATTATTCTCAAATTTTACAATGTTAATGATATTGATGTTTATTACTTAAATTGTGTTTTTGGTGGCTAAATCAAATGCCAAGCTTTTTATAAGTAGCGAATGTTTTTTTTTAAATTAGTTTTAAGGCATGTCATTCGTAAGACGATCTTTGAAAACGAATACAAGGAAATCATAAAAACCTTAGAAATATATTTTAAGAGACGTTATGAAAATTGGTTGGATTTCTTAATATTGATCATAACATAATACTGTATCTTTAAAATTTTAACTTTAATTTTTGTTTGATCTTTAAAATTTTAATTTTATACCTTTGATTTCCGAGTATATTATAAATAGCATTCGTTAGTTTGTCCTCTGTGAGTGTTTCAAAAATAATTTTTATTCCTATGTCATGTTTCTCGTAAAGCTCTACATTAAACCACTGGTCCTATAGCATGGGCAAACCGATTAGTGGCACTCCAGCTTCATCAGTTAATTGCAAGCCAGCTTGTGTTATGAACAGTTTAATTTGGGTGCCCTGAAAAAAAATATCAAATAATATTTAATTTAATTCTCAATAACAACATTGATTTCATTTGAAGCGAAGAAGAATTTGATATATATAAATCGTTTGTCATTTACCCAATACTTACTTAGCAAATCAGATTGCGGAAACCAAGTTGATATTTTGAAATTTTTCGGACAATCTGAGTATGAACCTAGAACATCCCATTTCCATAATATGTCATATGGTAATTCTGAAAACACCTTTGTGAATATTTTCAGCTTATCCTTTGGAAACAACGATGGTCTTATATTTGTACTGAAACTCACATAGATAACGCCATTTTTGGATGAATCGAGATATGATTTTAAGTCCTGAAATAAAAAAAAGTATGATCAAAATAATTTAACATATGTTCTTTTAACTTGTATATTATATGGCAGAAGACTTACTTGCGGTAATTCTGCTTGTGGTTTTTGGCGCAATCCACCCAAATATAAGACATTTGTAGGCACAGGATGATGTACGTCCCAATTGGATGAACATTTAGGAATAGCATTTTGATATTTCTTCTTAATTCATTCAAATCTGGCATCCTGGATACAAATATTCTTATTTTTATTCTTAACTTCTCGATATTTTATTTTCGGATTCCTCTAACTTATAATCCTGGTATTCAATATAAAACTTTTTAAAAAGCTCTGACACTCTTTCCCAAATTGTCAAATTAAGAACTCTTTGCTGAGCTGAAATAGGATACAAAAGCAGATGTGTGACCGCTTCTATGTTTTCAAAACCTCCATGTTGCCCACTAAACGAACTGAATTCAATCACTGGAACTTTATGAATATGCGCAAAAGCTAATGACGGCCTAAACATAGACTCTGTAAATAGTAGATAAAATTTGATACTTTTTTACCAAGAAGAGCTTGAATTTCAGGAGATTTCATTTGCTCTTCAAAAAGTCCTTCGCATATGTTGCTAATAAGTGTTCTTCTGCATTTCCCGTCTTACCTGCTATCTATTCCAAAAAGTGTTTTAAACAAACGATAAGATGCATCATGAAGATCTATTTCTATGGGATTTGACGGAGCTTTTCCTTTAGGAAATGCAGGGTTGGGCGTTATCCGCCAGGGTTCATGGAAGATTGTAGTTCCCGTGGCCAGTGCCGGTGGAGGAGGAGCACCGTGAGGTTTTAGTGGGTAAACGGAGGGCCCATATCTGCCGGTCCGGAGTCCCACATAACCGCGTCCGAGTCCCCAATCGGGCAATCGGGCGGGTATCCGTAAAGGATTTCCTCACGTAAAAAAAAAGGATCGGGCGTTATGACTGTTACTTCATGTCCACGTTTTGCCAATTCGATCATCAGAGGACGAAATAATACTTGATGGCTTACAGATGAAGTCGGATATATGGTTAAAATTCTTTTTGATTCACAATTAACAAAACAAAGAGCAAGGAATATAAATATTTTGTTATACATTCTGGCTGATGTCTTAAGATACAATTACGATATGTCAAGTAATTTGCTTAATGTTCTATTTATATTGTATTCTGCTTGTTATCTTATTAAAATATATTATGAGTCGAATATCTTCGTATAGAATCATAGTAAAAGATTTTCAAAGTACGAAACTAAATGATATTATATTATTAGACTTCTGCATTTTTAGTAAAAGCTATATATGTACATACATGAAGGTATTATTTTTCACACACAAGTCAGATGAAATAAAAAGTTTGACTAATATTTTTGATAACGTAAGCCACCGTAAGGAATTCTTCACAAACGTCATATAAATGGTCTTTGTCTGATTTAATTAGTAAATTTCTAATTTATTTTGTTCTCTTACTATTTTTCTGGTAACAGAATTTATGTACAAAAGAGTATTACTACTAAAATCTGCATGCATGTAATTTTTTTATATTAACATAAGTCTATACAATAAAAATTAAAAATAAATATAGGAAGTTTCATAGACTAATTTCAAAAAAATATATTGGGTTATTTATTTAATTAAAAACTGTTTCACGCTCTTCCACTTACAGTGAAATATTCGGAAAGAACCTAGTGTCAGGGAACTCGGATCTTAATTTTCTGTCTGAATTTAAATAAATTGTCTTAGCAAAACGACAAAATGAAAATAATTTAAATATTATCATTTCTCCGAGTGGAAATCGTACCTAAAGCTACCGCGTTTTACAAACAGACTTTGCCACACTGCACCATCATGGCCACGGGTATAATAAATAATAAATTCTCAACAATCTTTTTTTCAACATCTTTTCACTAAATAAAATTGATATAAAAATCTAAGGCACTACGTTTAGTGAACCGGTGGTAAATTATTCGACGTTCAAACCATTAAGCACGCAACTTCTTATTTTAAATAGAATTGTCTGACTTTGATGTGTTCATTAGGGATTTAATTCTTTAATATAGCCTTGTGTATCAATATTAATATTAGCTATTATATCACCAACTGTAATATATAAACTTAATTTTAAATGTATTTTGCAAATTTCACTAACAAGAGATATTTAGAAAACAAATTAAAATTTCTGCTACCCTTAAAATATTCTACGAACAATCGTTTGGCAAGAGAGAATGCTATTTATTAAATATATATTTTTTTTACATTTTTTAAAGTGTTATTCGCACACTTAGTAAATTGAAAAAGAGAGTTCAAATCCCGCTGCGTTTAAAATTTTTATACGTTTTCTAAATGTCTTTTTCAATTTCCTAAGTGTGCGAATAACACTTTAAAAATGTAAAAAAAAAATCACTAACATTCACCTAACATTTGTAAAGTAAATTAAAGCTGCAGTAAGGCGGTCTATCTCTAGAATTAATCGCTTTATTTCTGGATGGTTAAGCTCAACTGTTGCAACTTATCAGATAGGGGACGGAACAGATGGTCCGGTGTTATTGCAACTTTTGGACGTTAAGAATAAGTTAATTGTTCAAACAATAGAGATTAGATCTTAGATTTAATGAATTTAATAACTTTATATTCTCTCTGTACAAGCATAAGGTATAAATACTTCTTTAGTTAGACTTTTTCGTATAAGTAATTGATTTATATATTAAGTAATATTTGTTATATATAGTAAAACAAAATAAATTCTAAGTACTCGTCGAAATAGTTTAGTAGCTATTATTGGAACTATTAACACACAAATAAATAAAAACATTAATGCGACGAAGTTTAACATATTTAAAATTTGAAGTTGTGCTCTGGAAAGACAAGGCACGGCGTCGAATTCCGCCGCAACATGCAATGTCTCGAATTTGGGCGAAAAGTGGAGAACGAACTTAACACTAGGTTCTCTCCGCATACCTTAGCAAGGAGCTGAGGAAAAAACCTAAAGAAATAAAAAATATTTCTATATATTTCTGGAAGTCAGTTTGAAACATAAATTGTCTAAAATGTTATTTATATAGAGGAAGAAGAAAATTGTGTACTTTGCTCGTACTGCGTTAAGTGCCTGTCATCTACCATTGCAAGTTAGTTCAATATATTGATGTTTTAAGTGATTGCTTTTTGCCCAAATAGTACTATACATATCTGTAAGTATTCATAACTTATCTAGTGGAAAAGGACCGTATTTTTAAAATCAATAACAGATGTATTAAGCGTAGACATTAAAACTTTTCTAAATAAACAATAAAATATAATTCATTAAAAAAAAACAAAATTTTATGCGAAGAGACAATTCAAATATCATAAAGAATATTTGTAAGCTGTTTTTAACTTACAAATTATTTCTTTAAATACTTCTTTTGAAGACATTGAAAATAAATTAAAATAATTCAAATACATGGTAGTATTCTACAATACTACTAAGGATTTCTTGCTCTCAGTATATTTTAAAGTGTTGGCAAAGTTTTTTTCTTAGGTATTTGACCACAAAATAGCTCACAATTCATGCAATAAATAAGTGTGCCTTGTTAATGAAATACATTTTACTTAGTAAAACATTAAATTACTATGGTATGTAGTTCTTAATATTATTTGTAACTTATATGCTTAATTTCGAGCAAATAAACGTATTACAAAGTTTGGAGAACAGCTGTGTAGAACACGGTTTTATCCATTCTGACTTCACCCTACTTAAGATCACAGCTTGTAGCAAAACGTGATGGAGGGCCATCGATGAGACAAAGAAATGTGAATCTATATGTATATAATATGAGCATGCACGAGGCGATATTAGTAAAACTATGATTTACTAATATGACTTCGATCATATCAGTATATCTTCAGATATTCATCACCTGTTCTACATCACCTGTTCTAATATCTTTCCATTCCCTGATCTTGCATTTCGTCCTTACTTCGACGCTGCAAATACAAGAATGTTATAATCCACTGTACGGCATCTTATAGAAGCCATTGTGGTGCAGTGGGCAGCGCAACAATGCGCGGCGTTGAATACCGCTACTTGACACAGTGTCTCAATTGGAGAACAAAGTGTCTCGACACTAAATCCTTTCTGCCTAGCCTGTTATACGGATATTAGCGTGAAGCTGCTTATTTTGCTTTTGCTCAAATACTTATATAAATTTATTAAATACATTTTAAAACTTGTATCTTATTTATGTAAGACTAAAGCAATTATGTAAGAAAATTAGAAAAAGTACAGCTGATTATTATCATGATGCCAGTTTATATAAATATGTGTGGACTTAGTAAAACACAAGTTTCCAGTAAGGTATTTCAAGGTAGGCAAATTATGATATCGTGAAAATTACGAACCTAATTAAATGTAAAAGACATATTTAGAAAACGTATAAAAATTTGAACGCAGCATGATTTAAACCCGTGCCTATTGAAAATCGTTCAAGCGCTCTGACCACTAAGCCATGCGTCCAGCTACGTCGAAATTCTTATACGCTTATTACAGCTTATATTTGTTGTATTCTAAATATGTATTTTTCAATTTCCTAAGTGTGCGAGTAACACTTTAAAAAATGTTAAAAACAATTAAATGGATTTTTATGTAATAATTTTTCAATAATTTCTGAAAATTAGATTTTAAAAGGTGCCTGTTATTTTTGATTATTGAATACGTATCTTCTAATTAATGTGATTTTCGTATCAATTTTTTTGGTTTAGAAATATGTATTTGAATTAATCAGGTTTGAAACAGTATTTTTATGTGTATAGTTAATTATTATAAATTAAACGTTTTCTCATCAAAATCATTTGGTGATGACGCTTCTTTTAAACCTGGCTATTATCTGCGCTTTTATACTTAGTTTGGCCATAAATACTGTTATAATAAAACAAAGAATACATTACTTATGATTTCTCTGTCATTTTTATATGATTAATAATTGTGTTTTTATTATTTTCGCCCCAATATATTGTGATATTAAAATGGATAGAGAACCAAATCGCTGTGATTGCATTACATAAAGTATGTAAGCAAGTATGAGGTCACAGAAAACTTTTCTTTACGAATGGGATATTTTTACATATATACATTTTCTAATTGAGCAATTGTTTAACAAACTAAATTATCGTATTAATGTTGAAAGCTTCCCAATTACTGAACAGAGTACAACGTGGGCATTGTCCGACTTCAGTGAGGGTTTTGTGGGGAGTTGTGGGGAGTAAAAGAGTGACTGAGCCAAATTTATACAAAAAAAGGTATCAAATCATCAGCACAAGTGTATTATATCGCATGCACAATATGTTGTAATGTTCAATAACCAACAACGGCCCTTTCAGAAAAAATAGTCGCCGGGTCATAAAGCTTGATCCACCTTATCTATTGGATTATGATTTATGATCAGTTTTAGAGAGGAAGGTTTGCTTTAAACGCCATGATAATTTGGAGTCCCTAAAACAATCCATACTATTGGCAGTGAAGAATTTTCCCAGAAAGAGTCCGTGCTGCTATCGATTACTAGCCTCAATTATTGCAGCCAGTTTTATATTTATATATAAAACTAGCACACTATAATAAAGGTTACGGGCAATAAAAAAAAGTTTTTCTTTGTAACAATAATTATGGCAAGACTAAATATATGTAATGCCTCATCCAGTAACTTTCACTTTACTACGCTAGATAGACACTTCTAAATTAATATAGTACTAATATCATATATTTATATCTAATTATATAACGATTTAAATCCCCTATCTCGGTATGCTTCAATATAATTTACAATCAAAACTAAGTATATCCAAAAATTATGCAATTGTTTGCCAATATTGAAATAATATGCTAAATACTTTGCAATCACGTAGTATTATATTATGACAGCAATGTATCCGATACGCCGATTCATCACAGCTTAATCCACTTAACCCATTAATTTTATTGATGGAAAAATCTCCGTCTGTCTGGTAAATGTCGTTTTTGTGATGTAAACTTAATTAATCACTTTACTTTGTTGCCTTTTCTCAGCAAAGTAGTCGATTAGATCTATCGTCGACGTAAAATATTGGAAACTCGCCAATAGCTTTTGTAACAAAGGAAAAGAAATATCTTGTTTCTGAAGTGCATTGTGTTAATCTTAGCTTTAAGCTTGTATTGTAGCAGTTGTACTCTTTAAGAAGAGTTTGTTCTATTCTATATAGAAACTTTAAAGTATTTTGCTGAATGTATAAAGGAATTGTAAAGTGTATTTAAATTTGGAACTTGTCTAAATATATTTTAAAATATACGTACCTAATATCGTTATCGTCGTACTCGTTTACGAGTAAATATCTCAGACCCATATACACCCAGAGGGTATTTTGTTAGTTTTTTATTCTTTTTAATAATAATATTTATCAATACGTAAGTTTTCTATATTTATCATATTTTAACCATAATGGCAGTTTCGATTATGCAAGTCACTGCGGAAGATGACAATTAATCTTACTCTGGGCCCTATAACTATTTATCTTACATACCAATTTAGATTTAATGATTTTTTTGTCATGATAGATAATATCCGGAGCGATAACAATATCTCCAAAATTCGAGCCCGTTTACAATGATCACAGTTGACGTCCACTTGTTTTCAAACGTTATTGTTTCATGTATAAAATTAATTGCATAACTTTTCCATTTAATAGGTATATTTTTTTGCATAACATTTTTTGTGTCGTATTGTATTCTTCATAAGAAATATTTACTGTACAGTTATTCTTGTAATTGAATATACATATAACAAAACACAGCCAATTAAGCAATAGATGATTGTAATGGTTTGTACTCGTACAATTCGATTTTCTATGAAATAAAAATGACTAGAAATATAACAAAAAATAGCTTGGCTATTGAAATTTAATTTAATAAAAATAAAATAATAAATGAAGAAGAAAAAACATGAAGCAAATATTAAAAGGCACTAAGTAGACACAATAATATAAAAGAAGCATTCACATTTGGGTTGAATTTAATACAAGAAATGTAACGTTTCCGACACATTGTTATTCCTTTTCAACATTCCTTTTCAGAGGATATTTATGTAAATTTTTTTGAAGATGTTAAAATGAAGGTATAAGGTAAAATATCAAGGACATTTATTTATTAGAACAATATATATATATATATATATATATATAATAGGTATGTCATACAATAATGTAAAAGTACATGTTGACTTGATGTTATGCGGCGCTTCATGTTGGTGCAGTAGTTTCCGCTGGGTTTTAGTGGGTAGTACCAGGTTCACTTACTGACGATTTCCACAGTATCATCTGCCATAGCCATAGCCCATAGGGCTAGGAATCTGCTGTGCGTACGTATGGTCTACGTACATTTCCCAGCGACACAAAGAAAAAACGAAACAAGGGTCAGGGTTGTAACATTACAAGCTAAGTTTCACCTACTTCCTAGTGTCGATTGACACGAAATTTATAATGCACATTTAATTCTGATAGGTAATCTAACATAGTCAAAACACAACAAAAAGGCGTACGAGTATATATATTTTTGTACAACCTGTCCAATATGGCACCAAATGAAAGTACTTTTTTGTTAGCTTCTCACGTTCTCCCGCATAGCAGGGTAGTCGGAGAGAACCTAGTGTCAAACCATTCCGTTCTCCATTTTCTTGAAAGGACCTAACTTGCAGAATACAATAAACCACGACAAATAATTTATTGTCTTTAATATATATTATTTAATTAAACTATTAACTCTACTTATAAAAGATTTATTATTATGTACCTACCTCATGGTAAACTTCCATGTAATATTGTTATATTATAATATGAATACATTTATGTGTGGATTTGGTGATGAATGATGGCGTACTTACTTTAATGATCGACGTTTGATTATGGGCTCTAATCTTAGTCGAGGCGATGTTTTAAAATATTATATTTGTTTTGCCCTAGTTTATTTATGTTAAGCTCAGTGCTAGGTTACGCAACTTTGTATGCAAAGTCTCGAAATAGACACAAATTATGTTACCAAATGGAGAATATAAGAAACGGAAATTGATTCATATATGAATCAATTCCCGATGACGATTATGATATATCTAATATCATGAAGCTGCCATACGCCGAAAAATGTGGCCAATGCGTACAATGTGTATAAATAATAAAAAATTGTTTATTCAATAGATTACTCGTATATTTAAAATAAGACCACACAAAAAATATTATTTTTCACAATTATGCAATACATTATGTATAATCAAATTTTCTTCGTCATTTTAAATTCTATTTTTACAATTTCTATTGATGTCTAAAGTATTAATGAAATTCGATGTTAAAAGGCCTTATATGTACCTATTATATTTAGTGAAATATCGTTGACTTAAGGTAAGTCCTAAGTAGATAAACTACCGGCCATCATGCAGACAATCTGTTATACTAATTTGGTTATCTATCACAAGAAATATTTTAAGGGATAATACGCTTTGTATTAATGGAGGCTTATTTATCAAAGCAATTTCTTATTCGTAATGTTAAGTAAAACGTAAATGAACCTGAGATAAATAAAAAGAAAACAACAAAATATATTATCATAATTTATGTACAGTTCCATTATGTAAATGTAATTTGCTATGTAAATGTAATTTGCTATGTTTAATACCAGATATTGTCTAATTGAAAAATATATCACTTTTTCTGAGAGACTCACGATGGAGTTACAAAGTATATAGAGAACAATACTTTTTTTTAGAAAACGTATAAAAATTCCAATTCTTATACACTAACAACAAAAATAAGTTGTAATAAGCGTCGGTCGTCGTTGTACGGAGGATGAAGTCCTAACACTTGGTTATCTCTGACTATCCAAATATGCGGGAAAACGCGTGAAGATGGTTTTATTAACCCTTTTATAAGGTATGTAGATAAATATATAGTTTCTTTTTTTTAAACATCAATAGGTACATAATTTTATTGTTAAATAAAACATAAAAGAAATTTATGGTCTTCATTACAAATATCAAAAATATTCAGAATTAAGTCCCAGATTAATTTATTACAATATTAAATTTATTATTCCTAATACCAGATGTACTTAAATATTTTTATTTATTAAAACCACGTATTAAGATGGTATTCTTTATTCAAAATATCGTTCTTATGGAACATAAATTCCTAACAAATCTTCATCGGATGTCACTTTCATCACAGCCATTTTATATATATGCATGTCAAATTGCGTCTCCATCCGTTCTGTGAACTGAACTATTCGTCTTAAATTCTAGGGAATAGCTAATAGCTATTCTTTTGATCTATTTCTTATGTATATTATATATACAATAAATTCCTTAATAAATATATTGACATATTCCTGTCCTTTGTAGGTGCCCTTTCGTACCTGGTAATAGTAGATTATGAGACGAGTAAAATAAATAAACAAAATATATGTACCTGCACCATCGGCGTCTGACAAAATTATCATAATTTAATTATTTTAATTTGTCATCTCTGATGAACGAGACATTGCGATCCGCAACTTAACATACAATATATTGAATTCGAGCGGGAAGGTGGAGAACGGAATGTCTTGGCACTAGATTTTCTCTGACTATCCCGCTATGCAGGAAAAAAAGTGCAGCTGAAAATAAATATGATATAATATTTCTTTATATATAGTCACTCAAATGCTCAAAGAGACACGTGCGTTCAAATTTTTATGCGATTTCTAAAAGTGTTTTTTCTAAAAATATGCAGCTATACATATACTATTAATAAAATATAGATATTCTACAAATTCTTTTTTTTACATTACGTATACACATGGCAATAATATTATCTTTGTTATCTAAATCAGATAACTGGTAATGAAATGCAACTTTGTATCACTTGTTTACATAACACTGTATCTGAGTATATGAAATATTATCGAGCATAGTAGATTGAGTAATATTACTCTTTCTTTAATAGTTCCGCCATTCAACACTCAATGTGTCGATTGAAGGCGGAGAACGGAGTCTTGACACTAGGCTCTCTCTGAACACCCTGCTATGCGGGAAAATCAAGCTTTAAAAAAACTTATACATTCCATTATAATCTTTTAAAAAAGAAAGATTTTTATTTTTTATTAAATACATTTGAATAATTTAAGAAATATTTTAGCGTTTAGTTTGTTAACAGATATTTGTTTGAGCTTGTCTACCAGTTGTTACAGACTTTTGAAATGTTTTTCGGAAGTCAGGTTCAAAAATATATTTAAATATTTTTTTGAACCTGACTTCCCAAAAACTAAAGATGCGATATACAAAAAATTAAAGATGCGATATACCTTCGTCTATTATTTTATTAAAATTATAAATTCGGATTTAATCTTAAATAGATTTTTATTAGAATTATGGTGATACTATAGTAATTTTCAATTAGTCACTTACTGAATAGTAGCCAAGATAAAAAAATATATGCAATTTTTCCTATTTCCTCTGCCTACTTTACAAGATATATTGAAAAATAAAAAAAAGAAGCAAATGTATATATTTTCTTATTCATCAAGCTTTTTCTGCACTAACCTCGTGACCATTTACTGGATTGATTAGTGTTACTGATGTCCGACTTACTTGAGTTCCTTTTCTAATGGGCACACAAAGTAACCTACATATAAAAACTACGAGTAGATTATCTCTAAGAATTCATTATATAGTAACTTAAACTGTATATAAATATTTTTGTAATATTAAAAATATATCATCAAAAAATCAAGAAAAAATATGTTTAAAAGTTTTTTTTTTTATTCTAGAGACAAGTCAAACGAGCGTTCGGGTGTCCAGATGGTAAGTGATCACCGCCGCCCACGACCCCGTGCAAAACCAGAGGAGCTACAGGGATATTGCCGGCCGTTAAAGTGGAAATAGACGCGCTTTTCGAAGGTACCCATGTCGAATCGTATTTACTTAGTTCCTACAACAGTAGTCAATCTTTAATTAAAGATTCCAAAAAAGCGAAATGCCAGGACTTAGTTCATGGATCGTTTAAGATTATAATTAAATACTATAAGAACAGGTCAGCAAACCCATGGAGATTATAACAGGGTGGTTGCCTCGCGACGGGAGAGGCGACGCGACGGCGCGACTTTATGGCGCGACGCGACGTGACGCATCCGACACCTTTTGCCTTCTGTCTTTTCAAAGGCGCTCTGTGTGAAAAGTATCTTTCAAAATATTTCTTTTAGGCGTTTTTCGTGATGTATTTGTCAGTAATTCTATGCTGTAACTAGTTTCTATTTTGAAAATTATTTATATAACAAAAGAAATAAACATTAATACTATCAAATCATTTTAATAATATTATTATTTAGTTCTTTTGTTCAGATATAATTTGTAAAATAATGTTATAAGTACATATACGATCTCGGAAAAAACAAAATTATAGCTTGAGAAAGACGATATTTAGAAAATGTATAATTTTTTTAACGCAGCGGGATATGAATCCGCGCCTTTCAATTTCCTAAATGTGCGAATAACACTATAAAAAAATGTAAAAAAAAATTGTAGCTCCATACTGTAGCTGTCGCAAGGCCGACGCTGTGAAAAGACTAATCCGCAAAGCAACGGGAGCAACGGCGGAAGGCACTATGGAGTGTGTGAGTACAATTTAAAGATGGCTATAAAAGATAGAAAGGAAAATCTCAAAATTGGTATCCTCCGATGGTCACCTAAGTTTCTATCAAACACCAATGTTCCTGTGTTGATTAAATATAGTATATACCATATCTGTAGGATAATAATACAATATGTAACAATAATGTATGCATAGTATATTGATAATAAGGCAAATGAAATATTTTTAACTCTTTAAGAACCACTTATATAGTAAATAGTTATGTCTTAGTTTTAATTCTACTTCAGTCACAGCAAATTATATAATAAAGGTTTTTGCAAAACATGTAATTTATATAGAATCCATTAAAAGTAATAATAAGATCTTTGATTGTCGTGATTTTAAAATTGAACATTTACAATTGAAACTATTTTTAACCGGATTAATCACGTATATTATTAGTATTCGCAAAATACATTTTGGAAAACTCAATAGGGACCCAATCCTGAAAACTAAGCATTCTGAAACCTACCAGAACAGAGAGTTAGATACAGTCAACTCAGTCGCCAGGAGTTCTGGGCAGTACGCAGGACATCTAAGAAATAGTTGTTAGTTTATAGTTTATAGTAGTTTAATATAATAATTGTATCAACAACAAACAAATGCCACCTCAGACTACCTGTGACGGCGAATTACTGTAAAGTGTTTTCTAAAATATATTTTCGAATACTACTAATATACGCGAATAATCTAATCTTAAAGTATGTAAGAGTATTTAATACGATATAATATCTAGGTGAGGTTATTTATATAAAAAAATTGTAGCCTGTAATATAGCCTGTAATTAGGTACAAACTCAGATCGGAACCGCTTAACGGCCAATTATGAAAGTTACTTACTTAGGAAAGTTAGTTACTTAGTTTTGTTTGATTACCTTCTTTTACCTATCATATGTCAAGATATAACTTTCTTATATCTAAATTCGCTTATCAGATCATATATTTTTATGTATTTATTACATCTTATATCTATATTCGTTTATTATTTAGCTATGATTGTCCATTTTATCGGAATATCATACGATAAAGATTGTTTTTAATGTAATATAAATGGACCGTACCTTATATAAGTATTGTTAATAATTGCCTATTAAAGAAATAGATATGTGATATAGTAAGAAAGATATATGGAGCAAAATTGAGTGGTAAGAGAGACAGGGGGAGGCCTTGTTTGAACTTCAAGAACACAGTATCGATGACACTGAAGAAAGGTCACGTAAAAAGCGTGAGGACCTCTAAAGGGTGTGTATGAAGGGGTTGATAGCAGCGGATGAGGCGAAAGCAGTATAGTAGCGTTTGATGCTTCATTATCTGTGACTACATATGGATAAAGCGTGAAGTTAAACTAATATTATCTGTTTTATATAACTACTTAAGTGTATATGAGTAAAATAAGTTCGTTTTGTTTTTAATATTCTAGACACACACGTATTTGTTACCTACAACAAGCCTTCTTTTGGATCAAAAGTCAAATCACGTAAACTCCTAGTTAATACCATTATAAAAACACAACATAACTAGCTTAAAAAATATACGTCACTATGCATCTTGATACGAAATATAATCTTTTATATATTTTATAAAATTTGGTTCGGAGATCGAATGATCGAACAGTGGAGACGAGCGTTGATGCGTATTTTAAAGGGGCGTCCTTATTTTAAAGGGACACTGCTCCGAGCTACTACTACTAGCTACTAGCTGAAGACAAAGAAGTAAGAACTAAGTTGGAAGACAAAGGTCGGCATTGAGTTCCGTCACTGAGTATGTAATTTCTCTATTTCAGGTTGAAAGAAGGGAATGGAGTGTCTTGACACTAGATTCTCTCGACTACTTTGCTATGCGGGAAAAAGCATAAAGCTGCATAATAGAAATTTGAACGTAACATGACTCGAACCTGCACTTTTAGGACAGTGTTCAATAGAATAACATTTTAAAAATGTTAAAAATAGTTAACAATTTTTTAAATTATTTTTACATTTAACAGCCAATAGATGGCTGTATTTCCTTATTCCAAAACCAGTTTATATCAAAATCAATACACATTCAATTAATTTTTTCATAATTGTAATCTTTTCGAGTTTTAGTACTAGCTAAGTGTACACGTGGATGTGAATTCATCATCATTCATTCATTCAATAAATCAAAGTTGATTAACGACAGCGTACCGTAGTATTTGTATACCGTAGTATTACTAGATACTCCATTGTTATCGCACCTATATTCAAGGAATTACTTAGGACTGCTTAGGCTTAGGAATGCTTAATTAATTAGGACACATTATAATGTCAAAGAATTTGCTCCACGTGAAAATATGAAGTGTACTTTATTACTGGCCGTAAGACTTACAGTTCTCGTAAGATCCTTGATAATGCTATGGTTCATACATTGAACCATTTCTTATATTGACACCTTTCCACAATTTTGAGAAACAAAATAAATTTAATGATATACCACTCTGCATTGGCTATAGGTAGTTGCTACGCATTGGTTTTGGGTTCGATCCTCAGACGACAAATGGTTATATTTATTTTTAGAATGCAATGGATTCGCGACTCTTGGAAACTGTCCAAACACTCGATCGATAGGCCATGCGTTGTACATATGACTATATCGAAATTCTTATACGCTTATTATAACTTATTTTTGTTACCATATTATTAGTATTCAAAAATATATTTATGAAACGCGACGTTTCGAACACTTTACAGTAGTCCGTGATCACAAGTAGACTGAGGTGGCATTCGTCCGTCAATTGATACAATTATTATATCAAACGGCAACTGGCAACGATTTCTTAGTTGCCTAAGAAATCTTTAACTACCAAGGAATTAATCTGACTAAATAAAACACGGCGCCATTTGTTAAGACACTGATATCTTAAACATGGTCTGGTCTTACTTTGTACGTGTTTTTTTTATTAAAAAGTGCCATAAAACAATATTCTCTCTAACAACATTAAATATTTAGTATAACATTTAATAAACAAAAATAATTTTGTACGTATTCAACCACTAACATGTATGTGGCCTCAACATAAAAACTTTACGAACACAATCATTGCTAGAAGTCGTGCATGATTCATCTTCGCCATTTTCGCCATGACAAATTAAACTCTATTCAAGTTGCATATTTAATAAATAATTAATTTATTTATATTGTTTATTGTTAGTTACGTAGTATTCTATGTTTATATGATACTAGCGACCTACTAGCGGCTTCGTCCACGTGAATTGTAGCTATTTGAAATTTTCGACATCCTTTAAATAAAACAATGGAATACCTGGAAAAGCTCAAAACATGGAAGTAAAAAGTAGCCTATGGTGACCATAGGCTTCTTTTTAGTTTACACTTTTTTACTATATAAAAAATCTTTACAATCGGTTCGGCTTTAATGCGTCACAGACAGACAGACACAGTTACTTTCGCATTTATAATATTAGTATGGATTACTTTCATTTACTACATGTTGGAACATTAAAACGGACCCATAATTATAATGAATTTCTTTATAGTGGAATTTATTTTGTCTCTAAGTCTTCCACATCAGACAATTGAATTTTTTTTATAGCTACACGCTTTTCTCTCATGGCAAAAAGGCCCTAGTGACCGTCCGTTCTCAGCATTCCACAAGAATTCGAGACGTTGCATATTGAATGCTGAAACTTCTCTTTTTACTGAAGCTTTATTTTTTAAATTATTTTTATTAATAAATTTTATTTTTGTATGTTGACAGAGAGTAAAACAGTAAAATAGCTTGTAAATTGAACATATTTTCGAAAAACCTATTTTATGTATGAGGGATGTAAGACCAGTAATAAAATATGAACCAACGATTTTAAAAAATTTTACCTGTCTTTAAATTTTGTCCGCTAAACCGATTCTGATGAAATTTTGCTTAGGTTCATATGATATGAACATAATGAAGGACTACATGTTTTGGGAACAGGAATAATATGCGCATCTCGCCATGTACTAGGAAATAAACTAGAAGATAAGGAAAAAATATATAAATAAATAAATAAATATAAGGATAATGAAAATTTGACAAAAGACTGGAAAGATAACATGAAGGGAAAGTGTCAATATTTTAAGGCTAAATTAGTTCCAGTAAATAGCATCAGAATGAATAGCTTTGATATTTCAACGGCGGCGGCGTTCCTCAGCGGTGACTTTATAAAACTGAAGCACAGTCGCTATTCGCTTGGGTCGCAACTTCAGTAAATTAAGTGTATTTAATTTATTTCAGATATTCACTACTGCTGATGCTAAATGACTTTTGAGACTGTCAATATATTAACATTGATAGTCTCATAATAAAAACGCTTAGTAAAACCTTGCCACAGAAAATTTCAATAAAAATATGTTCATCAGCTTCTGAGTGCTGGATATGAGATTTTTCGAATATTGTAAAAGACAGAGTTTACGTCTCTCTCACCCTAAAATGAAAGGAGAAACAGTGCCAGGTCTAAGCCTTCTGATCGTAGCCTTCCACTGAGTCCATAAATATGGACCGGTCCTTGGGGTAGGCCAGAGGCTAGAGATGTAAGGTAAATAAGGGGAGAGAGGAGTTATTATCGCCTGGGCCGTCCGCCTAGCCATGACCCCTGATTACTCAGAGAAGGTCCAGCTTAGGCGACAATTGACCGAGGCAGCAGCTCAGGAGTCTAGCAAATCTAGTGGCTGCAGCATGTGTCGGGTTCAGTGAATTAGAGAGTAGGGTGATATTATCCGCGTACTGTGCATGAGATTTGTCAAATATTGTAAAAAGTATATGGCTATAGGGGTAAATAGCAACAGGACAACCACCTTTAATTACACGATCATTACGTATTAGATGGAATCCTGGAATGAAACAGGTGGAGGGAAGTGGAGGGAAAACAAGGTTAAAGGAAAAAGTTTCTGATACAGGTATAGCATATTTTTGACATCAAAAGAGGAAAGTACTAGTGCGCTAGAAAACTTTAGGAATTTATATGGACAACATTCAAATTTTAAGGAATAGCGGAGATTTTCGAATTCAAATGTGTATTTAAAGACAATGTAATACTAAATCATAGATACTATCGGCGGATAAATTTTATATTTGGCTCATTAAAGATTATATCTATATTTATAAATAATTATTATACTTCATATATATATTTGGTATAAATAAATTAAATTCTATTCAACCTATTAACACAAAAAATACACAACCATTAAAATAAATTTAAAAAAATAGATTAAAAAAAAACTACGTATCACAACACTATTAAAGCCAATCATTTCTTTATTAATCTTTTGGACCGGGTGGCTTGAAGACTTTGCTTACTTTCTTTTGGGATATTACTAACACCGGCACCAGAGGATAAAAAGGACGCTTGTGGCGCCTGTACATTACCGTTCGCTAATGCATCTAGCTCAGCCAAAGTAAAAAAATAATGGCGCTTACCGTATGGATCTATAATAAAAATACGGCCATCCTGCGTTGTTAAGAATTCAGATATAGTAATTCCGATATTTTTAAAATTAGATTTCGCAAACCACACAGTTATTTCAAGGGTTAACTCTTTAAACTTAATTAGTACCGGTCGTTGCTTTTCTATAGCATTGGTTCCCATACGGTGGCATCAGCTTAAAGTTTCCAGGAAGTACGTGACATAACTTATTCCTAGCTTATAAATAAAAAAAAAACTTATTAAGCATGAGATAAAAGATATAAGTAATTAAAAAATTATCAGTTATTTCAAAACTGACAGTATCGTATTTTGTGCAAATCATCTAGTATTTATAACATTTTTTTAAATATTAATTTTTTAAATATTAATATTTGGATAGTGACAATACAATTTTTTATAATAAACATTTTGAGTGTCATGGTAGTCTTAGCCTAAATGACCCGGACTAACTTATCAAGTAATAGGAATCACGCGAGATATCGATGTATACTATGTATATGTACTTAAGCAATAGAGTAGTAACATATTCAAAAGAATACATGATAAATGGTTCTGTATACATTTTTCATTTACACAAACCTATCTCTTAAATGTGCAGACAGTAACATGACGTCTATTTTACATATAATTTAAATTTTATTTAAATAAAACATCTACACTCATGATTATTATATTTCTTATGATTTGAATTCGTAATCATTATACCTATTAAAAAAATACCTTAATATCATTTACCTAATAATTAATAATAATCAATTCATGTACAATTTAAATACAATTCCTAATAATTTACATAAATCAATTAATAACAATACCCAATTAATATTTTATAATTACTCATATTTCTTCAATAACGAACTCTAAAAGAAACACGATAACAGAACATGAATTAAACATGGCACGTATTGGATAATGGTTATAAATATATGTCAGAAGGCTTTGGATAGACAAGTGCATAACCTTCACTCTAAAGTGTTGGTCGTTTGTTAGTGAATTTAATTTTAATTATTTTTTTTTAAAATGAGAATCAATGTGATTTTATTATTACTAATAGTGGTTGCCACTTGTGAGTCAAAAAGAATTTTAGCAGTATATCCTATACCTTCTATAAGTCACCAAGTTGTGTTTCGTCCTCTTATGCTTGAATTGGCCAAACGTGGACACGATGTTACCGTAATAACGCCAGATGCGATATTCCCTAAAGGTCAGGGACCTCCAAATTTTAGGGAAATAGACGTTCATAATGTATCATACTATATATGGAAGAATTTCTTGGCCGAAAACGCAAGGTATATGGAAAACATTATGGACTTTCTACCAAGGGCTTACGAAAATTTAATCGGAGTGTGTGAAGCGCAATTTAATTATACTGAAGTTCAAGATCTTTTAAAAGACAGTAATAGCAAATTTGACTTATTATTTATAGAATCTATGCTAAGGCCATCTTTGGGCTTTGCTCACGCATTTAAAACTCCCGTGATTGCATTTAGTTCTTTCGGTGGACAGCATGGTGATTTTGAAACAATAGGTGCTGTATCCCACCCACTTTTATATGCTATACAAACTCAACAAAAAGTTATTAATATGACACTATGGGACAAAGTAAGTGAATTATTTAAGCGTTATTATGTCGATTATCAATACTTTAAACTGGAAGATGAAGAAACTACAATGATGAAGAGAGTCTTTGGATCAGATATCCCGCATGTAAATGATTTGAAGTCAAATATTAAAATGTTATTTTTAAATGTCCATCAACTTTGGGACTTCAACCGCCCGGTACCTCCAAATGTGGTGTACTTGGGAGGGTTCCACGTGAAACCAGCAAATCCATTGCCAGAGGTGAGCTTTATTAGATTTATTTGTTAATATTTAAATATTATCTGATGAATGTTTAGTCCGAAATTTAATAAATTTTCATATTTATTACACGCTTACACGCCGTACCGGATTATTTTTCTAAATCATTTATGCATGCATAGCTTATTATTAGTTGTATTTTTTAGGTAAAATTTTATATGGATATATAATTTCCAACTTAGATAAATTTTGAATAATACTTATTTATTTTGTAAACAATACGAATTTTACGATTATAGATCTGAACAAATATTTATTCATTATCTCTCACGCGAGCAAAGTCACAAACAGAGTTTAGTAAGTCTTTTTATTTCCACAAAAAATTGCTTGCCTACGAGTGTTGTTTTTATCTAATTCAATACCAGTTAAGCAAAAAAAAAATGTTGTTAGCATATATTGTAAAATAACAATATAATTATATAACAATTAACAATTATTATATAATTTTCTTTATAAATAATAATTATTATGTAATTATATTTTTAATAAATTATACTGTCAAAG
Source organism: Podotricha telesiphe (assembly GCA_038994665.1). NCBI lineage: Eukaryota > Metazoa > Arthropoda > Insecta > Lepidoptera > Nymphalidae > Podotricha > Podotricha telesiphe. The sequence goes on along the minus strand of JAOYRR010000121.1, from coordinate 147,089 downwards.
TTGATGACCTATAATAGAAGCAATTATAATATTTTATATTCAAGTCTTAGAAAAAATCTATTAATCTATATATTTAATTGAATAATTTTTCAATTTTAATTTATTTTTTCAGGATTTACAAACCTATCTTGATTCATCTAAAAATGGAGTGATCTACGTGAGTTTCGGTTCAAACATTAAGCCGTCACTGTTACCCAAGGACAAGTTGAAAGTTTTTACGAAAGTATTCTCAGAACTACCATATGATATTCTATGGAGATGGGACGTGTTAGATTACCCAGAATGTCCTAGGAATGTAAAAATTTCCACATGGTTCCCTCAGACCGATTTATTAGGTAAGAGCTTAGTTAATCAAATTTCTTAAAGAATTTTTAGCACATTTTAATTATTCTTTTGTAAGTTTTTTGACAAAATTGATTTTGACATTGTCTATGATTTTAAGGACTATACATATAATAATTCATCATGAATATCTCACTTGCAGCATATCAATGAAATTTGTAAAAATGTGAATATTTTTCCTAATTATATTTTGCCTAGTATTTAGCTAAGAAATATTATTTTAAAACAATTTATTTTTTTCATTTAGTACATCCAAAAATTAAGATGTTCATCACACAAGCCGGCTTACAATCAACCGACGAAGGCATATCAGCTGGAGTACCGCTCCTCGGTATACCCCAGCTTTGGGATCAATGGTTCAATGCTGACCACTACGTCATACATAATATAGGACGACGAATTACTCTAAACGAACTCTCAGAAGATGCGCTAAAAACAGCCATTCAAGATATTCTCGATAATAACCAAAGGTATGTAGTGTTACATTACATTAATAGTAGTGCTATTTTAATCTCTGTTAATTATTACTGTAATTTTTGCCGCCTGTCAAGACGTGTGACGCTAAAATCTGCTACTTAATACGCGATGCCCCGATTTTGAACGGAATGCAGAGAACGGATTATTTGATACTAGGTTGTCCTTGACTACACTTGTATGCGGAAATAGGCGTATAACTGTGTTCTTTAAAATTTTAATGGTTCATAAGAAAATTACTTTGTATCAGCTTTGACCAAGGAATTTCCATTGTTGGTGGCTTTCCTTCTCCGTACTGTTCCTGCATGTTTTTATTTTTTTCTTCCCATCTTTATCTTTGCCGTCCTTTATTTCTTTTCCCATCACAATACCACATTGTGACACCTTTCGATCATTTGTTTCTCTTGTTTCTTATCAGGTGGGATACCTAATTTTATTTAAGTTTTTACATCTATATCTTTTGTCTAGCTTCTTATTTCTATTAAATGATTTGATCCCATAACTTAATATTTAAAGTGCTTCTTTCCATGTTATTCTGACATAATCTAAGTGCTGTTCTCTGAGATTGAGTCCAAATTTGTGCTATATAGGTTAAACATGAGTATGCATGAGTTAAATAATCTGGTCCTGTCTCTCAATAGAATGGGCTCTTTATCATTTATTTTAGAGACCAAAATATATTCCAAGCGTTGCTTATTCTAATGTCAATTTCCTTTTGCATTGAGTTTCTTGGTTTGCTTGAAATAATTTGCGCTGAATATTTTCGCTATTTGTATTTATTCTTAAACTATGCCAATCCACTTTGCTGAATATGGGTTCTAATATGGATGAAAATAATTTAGGTGATAATAGATCTCCTTATCTTACTCCTTTCCTTATTTTGAGTTCTGAGCCTTTTTTTTCGAGTTTGAATTTTTGCTGTTGATTCCTAATAAATATTTTGAATAACACTTACGCATTTGGAATGTTCTCCTTGTGAGTTCAGAGCTTCCCATATGTTTTTATGTTTTATGGAGTCAAAAGCGTAATAGCGCGTAGTCTACAAATGCAAAGTAGTAACATCTTTTTATCACTTGTTTTACAACATATATGTGGTCCGTTGTAGAAAATTTACCATGAAATCCAACCTGTTCTTTTGGCTGATTTTAGTCCATTATTGGGCTGATTCTGTTTTGAATTATTTTTGGAAATTTCTTATATCGGTTTGAGGTCAGACTAATAGGGTGGTTATTGTTAATGTTGACTTTATTACCTTTTTTATGAAACAATATTATAGTAGATGATGTCCATTGTTTTGGTATAACTTCTGTATTAAGTATGTCATTGAACAAATCTAAAGATAGTTATATGTTGAAGGGACCCCTTAAAGAATTTACTTTAACATCTCGTAATTGTTCTTGCTTAATCTCCTATCTTCCTCTCCTGTCTTTATGTTTTTTCATACCGCATAACCATGGCGTTTTATTGTGTCATTTAATGTCAATATAAAACAAATCTTAAATGTAACTAACACATTAATAATTTATTATATTTTAGGTATCGAGACAATGTTGTAAGATACAAAAGCCTATTGCACGATCAGCCGCAATCACCATTGGACCGTGCAGTATGGTGGACGGAACACGTATTACGAACTGGCGGCTCTCACTTGACGACACCAGCAGCAAACATAACCTGGGCTGAATATTACCAAATAGATGTAATATTACTATTGCTAGGTGTTCTCTCGTTTATAACAATTCTTATAGCATATGCGATACGTTATACGATCTCAAAGTTTAATAACGTTCGCATAAAAATTAAGACCACGTAAAATATAGTGATTTAATTGTCTTTGTAAATAATAAACATGTGTTAGACAAGTTCTTGTAAAGTATCTGGTATTATTTTAAGAATAAAATAAAAATTGTTAATGAAAATATGAAGAACTCATGTAAGGAAAAAAAACAAAGTAATAATTGTGTGTAAAAATAACATGTCCGTTTGTCATTTGTATTTTAAACATTTATTGTAGGTTATATTCGTATTTAAGGTATTAAATTAAAATTATTAATTTGGTTTTTCATTTATAATAAAATATAAATTACTTGCTTTAAACCAGTGTGTATCATAAACTATTAAAAAATTCAGATATTTTTAGAACTTAATTTACATACATTAGTCTCTAAAAACCGACGTCCCAGTCAAGGTTACTAGACTGTAGACTGAGGTGATGTAATTATTTTTTACATACCGCAAGTCAGTTATCTAACTGAATAGATAAATACAAAAAATATGTAAATCTATGATATAATTGTGATCCTTCAGAAGCTACGATAATAATAAGAAAATAGAAAAGAAATTACGATTTTATCTCGTATCGTGAGTCCACAATTCCTTGGCCTCTTTTTTCTATGTAATTTATATATAATATAATGTATTAAATATTCATTCATATCTTTTTGTTAATAATTTTGCTGTCATTTTGATACGGATAGCATATTAAGGTCAAGGTTATAGAAGTCTACTAGAAAAACTTTTAGGTAACGCTGCATATAATTTGTTACCGACGTCGTGACGTAATTAAAACATGGTACATATGACGGTAGGTTTGAAATTATTAACTGCTTAAATAAAATATAGTTGCATTCCGTGTTGCTACAATATTCTATTATATATTGAAGAGTAAGTCAAGTAAAAGGCCTCTGCCTTACTCACAATATAAAAACCTTACGCACATTGACGGCTTAAGTACATAAAACTAAAATCAATAAATATTTAACAAAACAAAATACAGTTTTAAATTAAAAGAACGCAATAGGCTTTAAATGTAACAATATCTGAGTAAACAATGACTCACTTTCTCTTAGAAATCAAATTAAGTTCTAAGAATTAGACACTTAATTCAGGTGCACACAGGGCACAGATATATATAACATTTTTTAAGTTCGATTAATTTCACCACTTTTAAAAAACATTTGTCTTAATTTGTACTATCCATAGTTTTTTTCACTAGATCAGTGCAAGTAGACTAAAAGCAAAGCATTTGAATTTTAGGGAAAATAGTTATTTTAATAGACTTTCCTTTACAAACTACAGTCATTTAGGACTTTTTAAGGATTGTGGTTAAGATTTGTACTACTAAGGTTTCTGATACAGAAAGGGAGACCAAACATTTGAAAAATTGTGGTCGTAATAAATAAGAATATTATAGAATGAAAGGTGTAAATTTTCGAAGGATTTCACTTTTTGTTATATAACTCCTAAAAAACTTAGATGTGTTTTTTCACTAAATGTTGAACGAAGTAATGAGTAGAACCGCCCTCTGGTGCCTGCTTATCGTTAAATTTTGGAACAAGTTGTATAATAAATTACACAGTATACGAGATACACAATTACTTGCTCAGGCTTAAGTTTCTATCAAACAATCTGCGGACGCCAATATTGTATCCCAGAAACAAGCATTTATATCTATTTGGCTACGTTTTGCTATTAGTAAATGCACATGTGCATATTGATATACCAACTAATAAATCATTTCTATTTTAATTTAAATATTCAGAGTTTTGAATAAAAATATTGAAGTCAACATTTTATGTGCAACAGGAGCAGAGCAAAAAAATTAATTTAAGCCCCCCAAACATCAAATAAGTTTGAACTTGTAACTGGTTATAAAATAAAACTTTAATTTGTTAAAAAAAATACTAAAAATAGTGAAAACACTTTGCTAGGAATATAATATCTTGAAAAAGACATATTTAGAAAACCGTTCAAGAGGCGCGGGTTCAAATCCCGCTGCGTTCAAATTTTTATACGTTTTCTTAATATGTCTCTTTCAATTTCGTAAATGTGCGCATAACACTTTAAAAATGATAAAAATATATAATATCTTATTCATAGTATATACCATATAATATTATATATATATCATATAATAGTAAATATGCACAAGTTTTTTTTATATTTGAGCAGTAATAAATATCAGATATGTGATGGAAACAGTTATAATTAGATTTATCGTGTATAATCTGTTATCTAAAATACGTTTTTGGCTAAAACGTTTTCAATACTTTGCAGTATACCGTGCTCACGCGTAGACTATCTATCTGTGATATTAGTCGGTGGTCGCTACTAATTCAGTTCTTTGATTATGGCGCTTCGAACGTGCCAGTGAAGCACAAGTCACTTGGCCAACGTCACACACACACGATGCGAAAGAAATACAGATACACTATCATCGATTGCATGTTAAAAAAAAGATCCAGTAACAATATAGAGGTCGCTACTAGAATACCTATAAGAAACATTCTCAACTCAATGATACTGTAACTGTACAAAATCAAAAGTTTTAACAACAAATATATATATATGATAATAAACACAGAACAAGAAAGGTACTAACTAAATACGTCCATGGTGGTGCGTTATTCATTAATGAAAACAAAACTAGAATACTTTGAGAAAATCTGTTTTATCGGTTTATTAATTAAACGTATTAAAAAAACCGGCAAAGTGAATAATTTCATCTAAGCGCACTTACGATGTAACATATTACTCGTGTTGATTTTGAAAGTAAGTTCTCTGATTCGTGATTATGAACGATTTTCTTTAAAATGTCTCTTAGGTCTTTTAAACGTTTACTGCGTCCTTGAATTGAATTCATCCAGCAATGCAATAACACAATTTGTGCGAAAAGTTAAAAACATTATGATATGCAAAGACACATTGGTTTCTACAGTTATCTAAAGATATAACTGTAAAAACCAATTGCGTTAATATTTATATATAATAAAGTGACATTTCATCACAAACGGTATTTACGTGAGTTACCGATAAGAGGTTATCTTATTACACAGCAGCACGCGCCTAGACTAGAATTCCACTATATATTTACGTTCAAGGAATTATTCATATATTGTAAATGCTCTCTGACCTTTAGTATTTAGATAGTATGTGTTATTAAAAGTTTCTCTTGACCAAAAATTTTGTAATTAATCAGTTTAACTTATACTGAGTCCGTCTTATATAGGTGTGTGTAAAAGCTTAGTAAAATATTGTAACAACATATATGATAAAATTATAAATATGAGAGAAAGTGCAACTGTTGAGTTTCTCGCCGGCTCTTCTCAACAGAACTGCCTTCCGAGCCGGTGGTAACTGCCGCTAGGACTGACAAAACTGACATTTTATATTAATTGACGATTCGAAAGTGCTTGTCATGGCCTATTTGAATAAAGAATATTTTGATTTTGATATAGTATTTAAATTATTGTGTATTTCAACACTGATCCGATTAAATTTTATATTTCAATATGTAATAATTAGTAAACGCCTAATAAATAACTATACAAATATCAATATATATCATTCGTGACAAAATTGAGATTGGTAATTTATTAGACTTAAACAAATTATGTTATGTTAGAGAAATCCTACTACAATATGGAAATATTAAGCTTTACTAGGTCCCCTATACTGCTATATTGGATGTAAGGTGTGTTTGACGTGTAATTAGCTATAAACGTTTTGACTGTGATTGTACTTAATAATGATTATGTAGCCTGTACAAAGGCTTTTTAGTATTAGCGTGAAAACTTAATTCAGCTACGTACAGGTTTTTATTTTTAGCATAAATAGAACTTTAGATTTACTTTTTTATTGAATATTAGTTATTGAGTACTGTGCGGTTAAATATTATAATAAAAATGTCTCAAATATATTCATAGATTAGCAAACATTGTTAAGAAAACATGTTTTGAGGTTTGCAATATGTGCGGGTTTGAATCAGATTTCCGTTCACACTTTTATACATTTTCTAAAAATGTTTTTCATATCTTAAGTATGTGAATAACACTTTAAAGTGTGTAAATATTCATATATTGTAATAGAAAAATATTTAGAAAATAAATTAATAGATTCGTATCAATATTATATATAAGAAGTTTTAACAAGTCGCAGTGTAAAAAGCTCAACGATTTTTAATTAATCAATATAAAACCATTCAATCAAGATAATACTATTTCCATAAAGATTAGTAGTTTAATTTTTTTTGTTACTTATAAATTTAAAATAAGATTCAAGAGTGATCTAAAAAAATTATCAAGCAAAGCATTTTGAATTTAAGATTGGTTAAAAAATAATACCTACATAGAGGGATTGCAAACGTGAGTAAATTGCAGTTTCCCGAACCATAACCACCGCTGATGAGGCAATAAACGTACAGCACTGAAAAAATAAAAGCATTTCGTGATTGTAGTGCCGAGGGGAGAAAGGACAGGGCACGCGTCCCCTTAATTGTGTTCCCACATCTGACCGCTGTTTATACTTTTAGCATGAGTAAATTGTTTCACTAGCCTAAGGTTCAAATAAAATTGTCATGTCCTTTAGCCCAATTTATTAAGACCTCGGCAAATAAAAAGCCGTTATTTTTAAAAACATCAAACGATGCTATGATTGGTGAATGCTAGGTGGCGTGGCGTGGCGTATTTTAATAGTTAAAGCCTAGACTTGTACAATTTGTATACTGACAGCAAAATTTTGATTGTAAACACATCGAGTCCAATAATTGGTTTGAAAATAACAGACACGTGATTCGTTTATTTTGATTAAATTGATACAACAAGAGCGCAATTTGTCCATATTCTTGCATATTTGGATCCAAAAATGGTACGGATGTGAGCTTTTCTATACAAATTTCTTGTAGATTAAAACAGATTTAGACTGAGGTAATTTTTTTTATTTGGTAAACGTTTTACATCTAAGAAAGAGAGAAAAAGCGTAAAGCTGAAAAACAAATCAACCTTGATAATTTGATGTGGGTATATCAAATTAATAATTTTATGAAACCAATAATATTATCTAAACTACCCACTTACAAAACTAAGTCCTTGGAAGTAACATATAAGGAACAATTTTTTCCAAGAATAAAATATTTTATGCAAAACATGAGACCTCAAACATTAAAATTCTCTATGAGTTTCTTTAATAGATGCATACATTGTAATAGCTGCTGAATATTAAAATCATTCTCGACCTTTGTTCGACCGCTTCCATGCCTTAGACGCAGCTAGTCTTCTTAAACATTAATCTGAAACTTGTCAAGTAGGTATCATATTCAAAAAAATCGTCGCAAAAAGAACAGGAAATGCCTAAGGGATAAGGGTGGACAATTAGTTCAAAATTTAAGTCAATTCATTTCAATCGAATACCCCTCATTGTTATTCATGGAGCGTTATAACAAATCAACATTGCCGATACCTATTCAGCCCGCGTACGTTCCCTATGTATCAACCCTTTCTTCTTACAGTTCATTTCTTTCCAAGCACAGATTTTATTTTATTATGTAGACGCAATGCAAAATCAATAAGATGTCTCTTATAGTTAATTTGTATTTGTTTGGTCGTTTTTTAACATTTTTTTAAAGTGTTAATCACACACTTAGAAAATTGAAAAATTGTTTGGTTTTGAATTTTGAAATCATCATCATTTTACAAATTCATACTTTTGAGAAATTGAAACATATTGTGTAATTTAAATAAAATAATTAGGAGCTCTAAATGTATATAAGGTAGGTTTAGCGTCTCAACTTGTCCTATCCGATATCCTTGTGTCATTATAAGGAATTATAATGAAAAAAATACAGTCATTGCACAGTGGGACTACATTTGACAATCAACGGGATAGTCATGGATTCGATTCCTACTTGGAGGAATGATTATATTTCAATTATTTTTATTTTGTCACTGATAAGTGCCGAGTTAGAGCTCCATCACATAACAAGCAGTGCATCGATTGCGGGTGGAAAGCGAAAAACGGAGCGTCTTTACACTAGATTCTTTCTGCCTACCTCAAAAGCTAAAAAAATAGGTTTTTTATTTTATTCAGTGTAATAATTACTGTATTAAGCAGCCGCATTCAATAATTGAGCTCACAGTCAACATAATCAAAGTCTTATTGTTATGATAGATAATGAAATGCGGTTCGCGGCATGTTCCCAAAGCGAGTTGTCCGATTAATTACGCAAGTCTACAGACATGGGTCTACCCTCCAGTCAGTTGCATTTACGTGGACCTATCTATATACATTTGAATTTATTTCGTAATGGAATGTTACTGTGATTTTTAAGATGCTATTTAATGTTTAAGATAGCGTTTTGTTTTGTGAGTTTTTTTTTAATTTACGCCGCATTGCTACATCTTTAAGGCACATAATATAATGTATGATTCATTTATGGTAAAGTTTCATACTTGATTGTAGACTTATTGCAAAATGTATACAGCAAAAAAATATTTTAACTACTTATAATTTAAATTGCCTCGTGAACGTTTTAATTAAGTAGTTTACTTAATTAAAAGTATCCAAGGGGAAGGCGTTCAAATCCTTCTACATACATAAGTCTGCATCGTTTCCATGTTTTCTATATACATGTCATTAAAATGTAACTATCTACTAACGCTGCTGTCTGTACATGAAAAATATATGTAAAAAATTATTACTAGGGGCATTTCCCAATGCGTTAATCTTTTTTTCTGCGTGTGTGTGCGTTCGTGCTTAGCTTAATTTCAGAAAAACTTAACTAATTTAAATGCAGTTTTCACTTTTGTGTTTTGGTAAACTTCGGTTAACATCTAGTGTTTATTTTATTTCAATCTATATATGTATAAAAACTATATATAGTTTGTCGTAATTTACGTGGCAGGTGAAGCCACGCGCGGGTCGGTTAGTAATCTTTTGTATTGAAAGGCTTAAACTCGGAACTTTAAAATATTTACTTATCTTTCATTTGTAAATATTGTGTCATTATCATTGTCCACGCGTTGCACACCTTACTTTGAGTGATACGACATTGTTTGTAATATTATTTAAGCAGAGGTCGCGAAGTAAAGTTCATATTAATTAAGATAAACGTAATTAAAAAATAATTAAGCAACTTAGGATTGAGAGACGCATCTCAAATCAATTAAGAACGATGGGTTTCGTTATTACCTACTTCAGTTGAAGTTATTAATTAAATTCAATAAATATATATTTAGTTATTCGTTCGAGATCAAATAAAAAGGCATACTCGTTTTTTTACAAAAATACTAGACAAATGAGCGTTCGCGACCTGGTGGTGCGAACAACGCCGCCCGCAACGCTACAGGTTGGTCGCCGGCCTTAACCGCTAATAAGTTATACCATAGTCATTCATAAAGAATCTTAGAGAGATAATACATATTGACAATTTCTCACCAGAGACCCGCTCGCGGCTTCGCCCTTTCTGTTTAAAGTACACGACTATAAGTGACTATATCGTATTTCCCGCCTGCGCGTGCGTATTTCTCACTTAAATCATAAACTTTGATTAAGCTTATATAAATTTTAAGTGGTTGTAACTTTTTATTTGTGAACTGATTGAAATGAAATAAACACTAAATGTTACCGGAAGAGATTAGCGTGTACAATCGCAGAAAGCAAACAGATAAGGACGCAAACAGACAAACAGAAAAGAAAATAAAAATAATTGTTTTGGGTTCTAATATTATTGCATGCACCTAATATTACATGCACCTAATATTATTTTTATTTTTCGTATATCTTTCATGCACATTATGTCTTTCCGTATAGAAAATATATAGATATAGATGTATAGACTATTGAAGATTAACATACAACTTGTATTCCCTTTGACACCTGAAACACATTGTTGTACATTGGCTTGTACAAAAGTGTATGTCAGAAACATCTATAATTAGTAATGTGTGTGTAATATTTATTTTATTAATTAAACGTATTTGTACGTTTATAACTTTCTGCTAAAAATCTAACAAAAAAATATTTTTATAAGGACGAGTAGGACGGTCTACGATGATACAAACGCGATTGATTGTGGATTCTATTGTCACTAGAAGGAATTTAAATTATTTCCATGCGCGGTGTTGATTTCCGCCACTAAACGCGCAATGTTACGATTTCGGGTGGAAACTCTAAAATTGCTATACAAAAAATAATAAGTAAAAGTTTAAAAAACATTTACAACAAGTCATGTGTTCAAACTACATTATATTGCACAATAAAACTTATAAAATACTACAAGCTAGCAAACTAGCTAGCAAGCAATATAATATATTTTGTAAAACTATAATAAATTTTAGCACATTAGAGAAGTGACGCGTGATTTGAAGAGATATTTGAGATCTCGTGAGAGGCTTTACGTGCCAACAGCTTTATCTGTAACCCCTTATTGTATCAGCTTCCTGTCACTTACAATTTGTATGATAACAGTACTTGTTATCTGGCGTCATTTTGGCATATTTGCTTCGCATGCGTTATCTCTAGCAGATATCGAGGGCTCTAGATGTCAACTTCTTTTAAATTATTATACATAGATAAATTTGAGCTTGTGAATGATATATACTAAAAATGTACAAAATACATAGAAATTGAAAATAACTTGGTTTTTTTTTGACTTACCTATCAACGATTAACTAATACCGATAACCGAGTGGTTGCTAAGATTAGCGCAGTTGTAAGTAAATTAAAATTCATCCTCAGAGTTATCATTTAAGACATAGAAAATTATTTATCTGATAAAAAAATAACGAATCATTAATCACATGAAACAGAAATAGGTATATACAAATCTATTATGTTACTTTTTTGGCAGATTTCCATTCTGACAACAAATTCCGTTCTTGACATTATAATTTTTTTTATGAGACCTGTGAAATGGTAGAACTGAACGCCGCGTTTCGTCTTGCCAAAGCTGAGAAATGAAAATAAAATTAAATATAATAAAGCCTCCGAGTTGGAATCGAACTCATATCCAAACGCATTTATAGTCAGATATTATGTTATAATTTTGTTTTATTATTCATACATTGCTTATTTTGCATATGCAATCTGGGTTTTACAATATTTTCCTATTATCAAGTATTTGTAATTGTAAGGCTATCAAAAAGATCATTCAACATGATTTAATGAATAAATGGAATTACCACCTTAAAAGACGTCCTTTGTCGTTATTTGCCGACAGCTATTCACAGTGATGAAATTAAAACTTAAATTATAATAAAAAGTCGAACTGAACTTGAAGAAAAATAATTCGCGTAAATATACTAAAATAAGTTGGATTTTATAGATTAACTTACCAATGGGCAATGAGCAACTAATACCGATGACTGTTATCTATGATTAGCGCATTATAAGTAAATTCAAATTCATCCTCGGATGTTTCACATTGAAGACAGAAAATTCGTAATCTGATTAGAAAATTACTAATCATTAAACACTAACCTTACTTTCTATCCGGAAATAAAGAAAGACACGTGAAACAGTAAAAATATAGCATATACCTAATATGGTACGTAAAATAAGTTATATGCACATTTTTTTTGGCAGAGACAACATACACGCTTCATATTACGCTTCATTTTATATTGAATTGCGGCACTAAACGCCGCGCTTTGTCTTACTAGAGCGGAGAAATTAAAATAATTTGAAATATAATCACTTACCCGAGGCAGAATCGAACTCATGACCTTGACCATGAGTTAACTGTCAATTCTACTATGTTATTATATCATTTCTTTTGATTATTTAAACATTGTTTATTTTATACGCAAAGTGGGTTTTACAATATTTGCATTTTATCATGTATTTGTGGCTGTAAGGCTATCAAAAAGATCATGTTGATTTAATAATTTAATGTACTTATTATAATAAACAAATATTATGGAAAAGAAACTAAAATACAAAGCGTACAATATATTTTCTTTTCAACGTGGTCAAGGTGTAAGGATATCAGGTTAATGATAAGAATCGCAAATTTTCAAGCTAATCAAACTGCATAAAAGTTGTAAAAATAGTTTTGTCTCTGCTAATACATGCCTAACTTATATTGCTTTCATAAAAAAAATTTTAGCTTACACCCAGAAATTATTTAAAAAGAATCCAATTTACAAATTATATAAAGCTTTTTAATTTTATATACTATTTATATATGAAACGTCCAATAAATTAAAGTTCCTCTGGTTGTAGTAGATATTCACGGCGAGGTGAAATTGAATAAATCAACATTGATTTAAGAAATAGCGTTCGGATGTAATTGGCACTTAATAAGTACCAAGAATGGGCTAAAACTGTGGGGTAAAGGATGATTCATAAGCATTGATTCACAGTTTCTCAAAGTGGGGTGGGTCTCGCAAATCAATAAAATAATAGTTATTATGTTTGTTGAATTTGCTAAAAAACAATTACTGAATATACAAACAACGAGCTGTGTTATATTGTGTTTTTATATATTAAGTTGACATACGGCGTGACTTAAAACTGTGCTAAAGATGTTACTTATATACAGGGTTTAAGCTCCAAATTTATTCATTTACCCGCAAAGCTTCAAGATCACTTCTGTACACATGAAATTTATCTTTTTGAATTTCAAAAACGTTTTTTGAACTTCAAGTTAATACTTTTTAATTTTCATATTCATCCCTAGGTGAGAAATATTAAAAATATAAACTTGGAGCCCAACATCGACGTAACAAAGGTTATAATATATATATATGTATATTTTAGATACAGTGACGCAAATATTCACCACTCATAAAACTACAAAAGTAATTTTCTAGTCATATTTAAGATATATTACTGAACTGTAGTAAAATATGGCAAGGTATAAAGGAAATTAAATATATTGTCTCGTAGTGATTCATAGTAAGTGCCTTCAAATTTCGATAACTCACGGGGCGTCCTCGTAAACGAAGATTGGTTGAGATGACCAAATTTACTTAGACGACACTCACTACTCGTACGGGCATTTGGTACTGTTACCAACCAAAAGCATTAGATATTTATTTTATTTAAAATATGTTTCATATAATATCTGTAATTGTTAGTATGTTATGATTTTTTTTTTGGTATTTTGTTTATTAATTAAATGTATTAAAGTAACTTAAGTAATTAATATCGGAATATTTTTATATTTTTTAATAAGAAGCATGTTTAAATATTTAATTTTTATGCTTTTTTGTATTTTTTTTATATTAAACAATAATAGTCGGCCTTAGTAAATCACAATTTTGTTGCAACCGTAAAGATGATTTTTGTTATTCTTTTTAAGGTGCTTTGTATTAAAAGTGTATAATTAAAAGTAATATTTTAAGGGCGAAACAAGAATAAAGTACGAAAATGAAAGCAGCCAAAAGCATATATACTTTAAATAAACACGACACTTTCTTCGCATCATAACTCAAAGGAAAAATGTTGTATTGTATATTAAAGAACTAAAAAAACATGTTTAAATGTCACACAAAATTGTCATCTTATTTACAAGTAATTTTCTCGACGACTATGCTTTTCTGGGTGTTGGAAACATTTTATATGAGTCATAAGGCCCCCAATATTTTACGAGAGCTATGAATTTTATGTGCATTTCGTGTTGTCTATTGCTTTTATCTTTTGTTATTGTATACTTATAGAAACAAGTAAATAATGCAAAATAAATAAGCGCGAAAACCGTTACAGCCTCAGACTGAATTTTACTGACTCCGAACTGGCAAATATAGGCTGAGTCAAGGGTGGTAGATCACCTTCGACTGCTTGCTTAGAGTAAATGACGCTATGTATTCATCTATCCATACTAATATTATGTCTGTCCGTCTGTGATATTATCACGGTCAAGCCGCTGAACCGATTGTGATGAAATTTTATATAAAGATACTTTAGGGGTTTGGGAACATAGGCTACTTTATTGTCAATATTTTGGCTTTTCCATGGATTTGTTGTTTTATGAAAACGCCGTAAATACGAAACAGCTATAGTTCACTTGGCGAGAAGCCGCGCGAGCGGGGCGATAGTAATAAAATAAAATAAAACATCAAGTTGTATATTAAATCAATGTAAATATATATAGTATATCCATCGATAGCATATACACAAATCTCTACGAAAATTATCCGTTTGACTAACGGACAGCGGAAACTGCTGGACGTAGAACGCTAGGCACAACACTACATAGGTTATAGAGTATAGGCGAGATATATACCCGAAAGTCAAAAGAAAACATGGCACAAGGTTGGGCTTACATGGTTTTTACAGTTTGATATTAACGAAGAAAATATAATAAGGTAGTATGAAAGCTAATACAAAATTAAATTAAATGAAGTTGCGGACAACAATATGTTATTAAAAAATTACTACTGATCCAAATTGTCCAAATATCCAAATCCAAAGTAAGACTAATAATAAAGTTCTAAGCAAATTATCTTAGAATTTTTTTATTAGACTTGCTGTTTGTTGTTATAAACAAATCAACCATTTCATTTTTTTTTATTGTCTATAAATGTGATTCGTCGCCGAGACATGTGCTTTGAATGTAGCTGTTTGTGACCGGTGCTTTTCAAAAACGCAAATTATCAGCCAAAAAAAATTACGCCTAAAAATCGATAATCGTCTAAAGCTTAGTAAGTCAGGGTGCAAGTCTTCTGTTCTGGAGTTATTTAGAAATTCAGATTTCAGGGTCAAAAGTCAAAGTCAAAACGTATCATACACACATTTAGTTAATGTTAATAAATTTAACATAGCATATATACCTGAGTATATATACCGGTAGATACCCTATATAAGTTTTCCAAATTCTATATTAAGAAACGAAGCTAGTTTACAAATAAGCTTAATGTTTTTTAACATTTTTTAAAGTGTTATTCGCACACTTAGGAAATTGAAAAAGACATATTTAGAAAACGTCTAAGAATTTTAACGCAGCGAGATTTGAAGCCGCGCCTTTTGAAATCCGTTCAAGCGGTCTGACCGCTAAGTTTTCTAAATATGTCTTTTTCAATTTCCTAAGCTTAATCTGTACTATTGTATATAAACAAAATTTAGCGGTTTCAGGACCCTCCGGAAAACGATAATCCCAGTAATGCTGGCAAAATGTCGAGACAAAGGGTTTTTGGTGGCTTAGTTCGAATAAAACTCGAAACGTGAAAGGAATTACGATTTGAGTTGTTTGCACATAAGCCGGTCTTTCATGGACTGTCGGAACGATTAGCCTTTCTGCTATATAGATTGTTACGAGTATTATTGAATGTAAACAAAATACATATTTTAAATGAAACTATTTAAAACGGATCAAATCGCGTATATTTTGAAATCCCGACGTCTCAAACACTTTTCAGTAGATTGTTTGTTGGAAATGTCGGTTTTTTTTTAAAAAGGTATTTTCGAATACCAAGATATACTCTATTCATCTGGTTTTAATAGTTTCATTAAAATTTGTAAATATTACGAAAAGTACATATAAAATATATAATATAATATATATATCTTAAAATACATATTTTTGTGTATGTTATAATCGACATAGACCGTAAGTAACGCCCAGATCTGTTTTTATACAAATAAAGCCATTTCAATTTTTAAAAAAAAAATGATAGATGTTTAAGAGAGTCAAATTAACAAAATGAATAAATGTCATTGAACTACATTGGGTTATTTTCAAATGAAACTATTTTAAACGGATTAATCGCGTATAATTTCGGTATTCGAAAATACATTTTTAGAATCCGACGTTTCGAACACTTTACAGTAGTCCGTGGTCACAGGTAGACTGTCAAATCAAAGAACTTATTACATTGTGTTAATTTATAATATTAACATGTATTTCTGAAGTCCAATACCACTTTACGGTATGTTATTCCATAATGTATTGTATGAAGAATCACACGAACTTATTGTATTAGTTTCTGAGTAAGAAAGGTTTGTAACAATTTTCCTATAGAGAATGCCTATAAAAGACGATTGTTATTATTAATTTGTAAGGGCGCTTAGATTAGCTTAGGGCATACATTTTCTTATTAAACTTAAACTTCCTTAGATTATTTTCATTATAGTCTTAAGTTTGTAATTTTTAAAGTAATTGTAACTGTTACTGTTACATACTACATGTTTGTACTGAGCTGGCTGCTTCAATAACATCTAATATTGTCTATACTTACAATAAAAATGTAACTGATCGCAGTCTGTACATGTAAGATATATGAATTAATGTAATATAAACCAAAATAATGATTTTGAATTTTCTTTCCTGTTTGTCTGTTTATCTGATTGTCTGTTTGTCTGTGCGGTTGCGCTATTTCGGAAACGGCTGCACCGATTTAAATGCATTTTTAACTATTCTATTTTGGTACACTTCCCTTTACTTAAAAGTAAAGGGAAGTTTACCTTTACTTAAGACTAAAGTCTGTTTATTTCTTTTCAATCGGTTCACAAATAAAAAAGTTACAAGCACTTAAATTATAAACTTAATCAAAGTTTGTGACTTAAGTGGTAACGCAGGCGGGTAAAAATACGATATAGTTAGTTATAGTCGTGTAGTTTACGCCGGCGAAGCCGGGGCGGGATTATATATATATATATATATATATATATATATATATATATATATATATAAGCAATAATAATAGAGCATTCCAAAAAAAAAAAAAACAGCAATATATTTGTTGTTTGTTTCTTCTAATTTGGTACTATTTTTGTGCATTATATGCAAACTATCTTATTTGAACTAAAATCTATTTGGTAAATTACAATTACAAATTTAAAGTTATACTACTCGAAAATGTACTCAGTTCATAAATATGAAACCGCAAAGGGTAAAATTACTAAACTTGTTTTAAAGTTAAATACGCTTCCGCATCAGACAGGAAAGCGAAAGCCTGTGCACCGAAAGCAGGACAAAATGTATTTATTTTATAATAAGTTAATACTTATACTTATAAGAAAACGTACAAGTTAATACTTGTACGTTTTCATAATATGTCTTTTTCAATTTCCTTAGTGTGGGAATAACACTTTAAAAAATGTTAACAAAATATATATTTAATAAATAGCATTCTCTCTTGCCAGACAATTGTTCGTAGAATAGTCTTTGGGTAGCTGAAATTTGTAAAAAACTCTCTACAGAGATGCTAACAACAAATATAAGTTGTAATAAGCGTATAAGAATTTCAACGTAGCTGGATGTAGAACGCATGGCTTAGCGGTCGGAGCGCTTGAACGGATATCAAGAGGCGCGGGTTCAAATCCCGCTGCGTTTAAATTTTTATACGTTTTCTAAATATAACATATACTTCTTTTATTATTTTGTAATAGCATGAAAAGATGGGCTTTATTGCTGAAAAATTGTAATTTTAACCACAATGTCCATCCATCAGATGTCGGTTGGTTGAAAATATCCCAATACTAAAGTGATTGCTTGTAATTGGAAATTTTGATATTTATGTTATATTTAAATAAAATATAAATTTATCTTCTATTACAAAGCAATAAGGCTTAATACATATTTTTTAGTCTTTCACAATATACATACATACATCAATGTACAGTAATGATCCCGGCAACGTGTGCCCTTTGTACGGCGTCGGAATTTTGATAGGTTTCAAATTTAACACCCCAGTGTTGGGGATGAAGGGTGTGAACAAAATTGTATACACTGTAATAAGTATAGCAAGCAACGTGTCTGCCACAAGTTTTTATTAGGTTATAAAGATTTCATGTTTCGTTTCAAGTTAGTCTTTTCAACACGAAACTTGATAAATACAAAATATCTAAACTGTAAATAGTTTACATTATATTAAAATAAATACTGTATTATATTCATATGGAAAATCAGAATTCATTTCAAAGTGAAAATACATATTATTTGCATGTCATAGTAACATAGTATGGCAAATATCTAGTTATTTAAGCCCTGGCAATAGTTAGCAGTATGCAATACTCTAGCGGCCTATTTGAGAGTTCTATAAGCCTGCACCTATTAGTTTATACTTAAGCTATACTCTAAGTCGTTGCGACAATAACAGTTTTGTAAGAATAAATTGTTAATTAATAAATAATATAAAAGTGAGAAGAGGAGGTCATCGTGGTGCAATGGGACAGCCTTTGACTGTAAACACGATTGGTTGTGGGTTCGATTCTCACTCGGGGAAATGATTATATTTAAAATATTTTCTGTCTAGTGCTTAAGACTTGACATTATGTTCTCTCTGGCTACTCTGCTATGCGAGAAAATGCACAAAAAAAAAGTATATCAGGAAAATATTTCAATTCATTTCATAATATTGGACTTAGTA
Organism: Podotricha telesiphe; assembly: GCA_038994665.1. NCBI lineage: Eukaryota > Metazoa > Arthropoda > Insecta > Lepidoptera > Nymphalidae > Podotricha > Podotricha telesiphe. Next base: position 128,187 of record JAOYRR010000121.1, on the reverse strand, counting down.
TGATGGCTTAAACATCGACACAAAAGCAAAAAAACAATCAGAACATTTTTATCTAACGCAACATTTGTAAAAAAAAACAAAATCACTAAACCCTTAATAATTAACTCTTTATATAACAATTAAATTTATTTAGCTTAATGTACAAGACCCCAAAAATCCGTTTGAATTAAAACGAAGTCACATATGAGGTACTGTTAAGAACTAAGCTCGTAAAGAGCCAAAATTTTGCGATATCTCGAAGACTTTTGATTATTATTTTGTTGCCGAAACTTTTAATTAGAGTGATTTTATGTGAACGCGATTCAGCCGTATTACTTATAACGAAGTTTCTTACTTAAGAACATGTAGGAATTAAGTATTACTTTAAATCTCAGTAGCTCAGTAGCTCATCTCATCTCACTGTATTTGCCGTGGTTGTAGGTTCGATCCCCACTTAAGGGAACATTATATTTGAATCAATTTAATTTCTCCGCTTTGGTGCCAAGCCAAAGCGAGGCGTTGAGTTCCACCACTCAACACGCAATGTCTCAGATTCGGCCGGAAAGTGGAGTGGAGTCTCTAGACACACTAGGTTCTAACTGCCTACTTTATTTATAATGGAGTACTTCTTTGTTCATTAATAGTACCTAAATTATTACAGGCACAAATATTCATAGGCAACACAATAAATATCGTTTTCTTTCATAACAATTTATATGGACATGGAAGGCGGAAGCCGCGAAATTGTCCCTAAGATTTGCGAGCACGCAATAAAATGCAAAAGGAATATTTATTGTTTTATCGTTACTTTTATAGTGTGTCTGATTTAGTGGCAAACGATGGTATTGCGGGGATGTCCGCTATTTCCGATTTCACGCAACAGTGCGCGCTTGTTACACCCCTTCCTTTACTACAAGTTCTTGTCGGGGCTTAAAAATAAATATTTTAAATAATATAATATTAAAATAATTATTTTAATAAATATTTTAATCTTCATTTAGAATATTAATTTTAAGGATGAATCTATTACTAAAAATTAAATAACTCATATAATAGAACTAATAAAATTATTTATGATTTACTTTATTATTTGCAATCTGGTTTTGTTTCAAGGCAACACGTCATTGATAAGATTCGTATTTATTTAACATATATATTCGATTTTGTATTCAAATTAAATAAAATAAAATTTACAAATAACAATAATATATAACGTACTTAAATACGCGTCTAGACAAGCAAGAGCATGTCCAGCCATATTCAAGAAGGCGACGCAGCTTCCTATTGTAATATTGATAAGATATTTCGAGCCACTATTTAATTATCATAGTTCATATTCTATCTAAATATAAACACAAAATTTAGTTTCTTATATTAAGTAGAATTTCATAATGAAGGGCTCAAACAATTGAGATATTAACGGTCAAAAGTCGTTATTAATCGACTTTCCGTAAATATATACGTGGGGGGTTTCCGAACAAATAATAATGGAAAGATAACATAGCTTATATCTTCTCCACTGGTGGCAAAAACTCCACATTGTTGCGGCTCATTTGCGACTGTTTGTATCACATACATGTTTTCTATACATTTTTTGTATGGTAATATAAAGTGCTATGTGATTTAGTGATCAATCAATTTATATAAAAAGGCATGGATTCATAGGTTCGATATTACATAGGACAAAAAATTCTATAATGTGTATGAGTATTTGTTATGTATACCTTTTTAAGAAATCTGGATTACAAAAGAATTCTGTCCTTTGGATGGCTTGCGTGACATAATTTATCTACTCAAGTGTCTTGTTATTTTTAATCGATATCTATACTTTATTCAATTCAACTTAATTATTTATTACATCATTTTTTTTTTTATACTTCAAATTTATATTCATACACGTACGAATTCAATTCAGTTAGGCCTATTCATTATGTCCTTATCAAAGAAATATATATGATTTTATTGTGTCGTAAATAAGGAGTATCTGCCGGTATACACTATAATTGTTACTCGATTGAGTAATATTAAAATTAGTTATAGCTTTTTTATTAAACGTATAAAAATGCATTTCATGAAACGCTTGAAGTCACAGCACCGATCGGCTTCCAAGAGGCGCGGGGTTCGAATACTACTGCGTTAAAAAAAAAATAGAACTTTTCTAAAAATGTGTGTTCAGTTTCCTAAGTGTGTGAATAACACTTTAAAAATGTTAAATAGTAATTAAAGCTTGTTAAAATAGTCTCGCTTCCGAGGTCTTTTCAGGGCAAGTGCACCACTGCACTTAAATTTAAAATGTTAAAAATGGGTGTTATATATTGGTAAAAATTCTTTATCTATTCTAAATGGAGAGAAAAACGTTTAACAATAAATTTTACTATATTCGTTAAATTTAGATTGTCAAAGTTAAGTATTAAAAATTTTACATCTGCATGTTGTGGGTGCCTTTATGTTAAAGGATTTGATAAATCATGCCAGTAGCTCATAAGATATTCGTTAAACCTAATTAATTTTGAAATTTTATTTAAAATTAAAAATTTACATTTATTTTAGACCTTTCAGGCGCAGTAAGCATCTAGATACCTGTGTGCCTAGTTACAGATTCAAGCATGCACTCAAAAGAATAATTTTAATTAAGTTATTGCCGGTTTTGTTCTGGATAAAATAAAATGCTGCGTTCAATTCAGCCATTCAACACGTTTCGAATTCGGGCGGAAAGCGGTAAACGGAATGTTTTGAAACTAGATTCTCTCTTTCTATTTTGCTATGCAGGGCATGGGCAAGGGCAACAACAGGTAAAAACTAATGACTTAGAATTTTAATATTAAAATTTTAAATTTCATATATTTAAATTAAAACTATCTACATCAATTTAAATAATAAAAAAAGTGTTCAACGAGCCTAAAGAAGTTTTCAATTACAAAAAATATTTTGTGACTGTCCATGGATGAAGTCAGAATATGCCTTTAGTATATCATAATTACTCTATTTTTTTTTTATTTGCAAGGCTATCATATCAACTAAACTTTACCCTCCACCTTGTATACAAGGAATTAAACGTTTTAGTTATCTTATATAAACACTCACTGTAGTCATTACTACAGATACCCAATTGTAGTCACAGAAATTTACTAAATACTTATATTTATTTAACTTCTATGGATAACATTTGTAATAATCTAAAGACTTAAGATTTTTGAAATAAAAAATATTTCACTTGATGGTTCGGTTCACACAATGAAGTTCACCTTATGGATTTATAAAACACACCTTTTGCTCATTTTCAATGTTGCAATAATAATGTGTTATATATGTATGTATGTGTGATTACGATTGTAGGTTTTTATTAAAAAAATACTTAACTAAGAAATAATGCATGGGTAATTGCTTCAAGGATAATAAAATAATTAGTACTTCCTGGTTTTTTCTCAAAATAAAGTTAAATATAATTAATTAGTATTCGAGCTACATAATCTTTTAACTTTAATTAAATATAATTAAAATTGTCTAAGACTCTTAATAATATTTTTTAAAGTATTATTTGTACACTTAGGAAATTGAAAAAGAAATATTTAGAAAACGTATAATAATTTGACCGCAGCGGGATTTGAACCTGCGCCTCTTGTAAACTGTTCAAGCGCTCCGACCGCTAAGCCATGCGTTCTACATCCAGCTACGTCGAAATTCTTTTACGCTGATTACAACTTATATTTTTTGTTAGCATCTCTGTAGAGAGATTTATACAAATTTTCAATTTTTTATACGTTTTCTAAATATGTCTTTGTCTAAGACTCATTGACACACGACAGCAAAGACTTAAATAATTGTGTTACCACAAGCAAGGATTTTTGTACATACTAAACTTCACTTTTGTTAACCATTTATTGAGGAATTTCACTTAATATTAATACTTATACTTATCAAATAGAAAATAGTATAAATATGTTTGTAAAATATATATTTCTATTATTTTTGAAAACTAAAGTAAAATATTCTGCCACTTATAAACTACTTAGCTTTTAAAATTAAATAAGACATTTGACTACAAAAGCCTAAAACTCTAACTCAAAAATAACTTTACTGTAATTGATAAAACACGACAAATAAGTGCCTGCAAGAATTCTCGTCCCTGAATACTTTATAAGGCAACGTTCAGCTTGTATACACTGTCTGCGGTGTAAAGCTGAGCTTTATTATTCCCATAGCAACCGTTAAAGCGCTGAATGAACGTTAAATAAAAACTGAAATATAAACAAACGAGCAATAAAAACGTATACTTGACCTATGATATAAAAGTTGCTTCATAAAAATTCATATCGTATTTGCGATATTGAATATGTTAAACATTTGACTATCTTTGAAGCCATCAACAGTTGATTTTTTATGACTTTATCTAATACTTTATTTTTTGTTAATTAACCTATTATTATATATTGTGCAATCAGTGTATGATGTAACTATGGTAAATTACAATTCGTTTTATTACAATGCACTAAACGATGTTTTGATGAGCGCTCACGCTTGCATTGCATAGCATTGTAGTCAGAGAGAACCTAGTGTCAAGACAATCCGTTTTCTACTGTCCGTCCGAAATAGAGGCGTTGCGTGTTGAGTGGCGGAACTCAACGTCACGCTTTGTATAGGTACCAGAGCACAAACAATTTAAATATAATCATTCCTCCGAGCGGGAATCGAACCCACAGCTAATCGCGTTTACAGTCAGACGCTCTCCATACGCTTTGGCAAGCACAAAAAATGTTAGACAGATAGGCGTTTCCTTCCTATAAATTTTGATATTAGTACATTTTGTTTAATAAATTAAATAGAATCGTGTATATCAGCAAGGTTTTCATTCAAATTGAAAGCTAGGCTATTAAAAGCCTAGAGTAATACACTACGAATAGTGCAATGAGCTGACCTGATGTTACGCGATGGACGTAGGTTCGAATCTCACTCGGGGAATTATATTTTTAATTATTTGTCATCTGTGTGTAAATATAATAACAAAAATCGTTCATAATGTGTTTTTATGAACATGGACGGAAAGCGGAGAACGGAGAGTTCTTAACACTAGGACTAATGTGAACAAATAATTTCACTTTAGCCTATGCTCCAGATTGTCCCAATAGATAATAAAATTACAAAAGTTAAAAGTTCTTTATACAGAATAAATAACTATACAAATAGTTACATAGTATTATGTTTAGATAGTAAATACTTAAGAAATTTGTAGTCACAACGCAAAGTATCCACCTGTAACAATCTCATCCCCTTTATATGTAGGAATGAAAAAACCCGTGTTGTCAGGTACATGAACTGTCCCGTGGGGCGAGGTCGTTCACCTCGCGTATATTAGGCTTAACGGGGACTTTGCAGTTTGGAAATCGATAAGTTTGGGAAAATAAAGATACAAAGTTTTCTTATAGAGAGTTAAGAAAGTTTTTGTACCTTTTGAGTATACTATATTTAAGTCTAATTCGCTTTATTGCCTCTATATTCAATAGCCTAGCTAGAGGTAGAAAAATGTTTTACATATATACTATATATATAATGTGTGTACGATTTTTATTCAGGTAAATGATTATATTTAAATCACTTAATTCTTTCGCTGCTCTCTACTTAGACTAAGCGCTGCGTTGAGTTCCGATAAATCAACACAAGTTGGTCTTTAGATGGTGCTTTTGAACGTGGAGAACGGAGAGTTTTGACACTCTCTAAGCGGAAAGATGAAAAAAAATTAAGATAAAAAAAATTTATATTGCTGGCGTTTTAAATTGTATTTGCTGTCGTTTTAACCATAGTTTCGAATATTTTTTATAGCCACGGTTGTTCGGAGAAGGGGTAGAAAATGTGACGACTTGTTTATGTCCTCCGGCAGGTTTTCAGTTTCAATTGCAATCTCCATTCAATGTCTTTTGAAGTTTAACAGAAGACTGTCTCATGCAATTTATATCGTTTAAGGTAAAAAAAAGTAAATTCACAAATATCTATATACATAATAAAAATGCAACTAATCGTTGTCTGTACATGAAAGATATATGACAAAAAATATTATTCAATTAAATTATAACTTTAAGCAAAGTTTCTGTTTTAAGTGAGACCGAGGGCAGGTGAAAAACGAAATATGTAGTTAGTTATAGCCGTGAAGTTTACGCAGGCGAAGCCGCGAGCGGGTCGCTAGTATATGATTATATGAAGTCATCGTGGTACGGTGGGAAATGTTCTGAGTGTGAACACTATTGCTTGTGAGTTCGATCCCTTCTCGAGATTATTTAGAAATATTATTATTTCTCAGCTCCGGTAAGAAAACACGTAGCGGAAAACGGAGAACTGAGTGTCTCATTAAATCATATGAAGTTGACATTTAAGTCTATAATGGTATGCGGGAAAAAGAGTGATCTGCTTTATATGAAATAAACAAAGCTATACAGTCAAATAACCAAATTAGGTATAAAATAACCAATCTAAAAAAAATAAGAAAGTTCTTATTTAGTTTAAGCAAGCCTTTATAAATACCTAAAACAATGTTTGTGAAACCAGTAACGAGATGAAATTAATAATTGAACGCCATCTATCTAGTTTATCTGTCAAAATATGTATTACTTACACGTTAAGACAAATAGGATTACTTTAGAATTTGTAGACAAATCAAATTTAAATAATTAATAATTTTTGTATTATATTCATTTTTAAATAGGCCACGATATAAATATTATAGAGATAAGAGCAAAATAGCTTTAAAAAAAGAATTATCATTTATTAAACAAATAACAATTTAAAGACACTGCCTATAAGAACTTATTGAATTGTCAGTACTAAGTCAAGACTTATAGAGCAAAGGTAATGTATACGTGTAAGTTACCAGACGAATGAGGACAAAGGACATAAGGTTTTTCCCCCGAGACCAGGGATCCCCATGCTATCCCATCCCTAAATAAATACTCTATTACTGACATACCTCAATTTGACCTTATAGAAATATTCAGGATAATTTTTTAAAATTACGTAACCCGTTTCATGTCACGCAGATATTTTCTATTTATTTTTATATAAAATGATTACATACAGAATAATATTATAGATGACGCCAATCTACTGCAGTCTATAGTCTGTCTGTACAAGCCGAGGTTATTGGTTCAAGTACATTTTTTTCAATCTGATTTGAAAGCCTGGTGTTATATGATTTCCGCCAGTCACTATGCGATATCTCTTCAACTGGACGAAAATGGGGTTCATTTAAATGACCAAAGTTGATACGAATTTCGTTGCCTAAAAACTTTTTAGTTAAGTTTACTCCCCTTATTATGACCAAAGACCTTAATTAGACACTTTATCATAAAATGTAAGTTTTCAACGGGGTGTAGAACACAAAATTCCGTTATTGTATGTACGAGTATAGCGCATACCCAAATGTATGTATAAGGCACAAGTTTCTACTGATATCCTGTCAAAACGTGTTATTGTTCGGGGCAGTGTTAAGTTTTCTAATTATAGAAACTCACTCTAAAGAAAATTGCTGAAAAATCACTTCACTTAATCACATAAATATGTACGTACGTAAGTGTTTTGCTAAAATAGAATAAATAAATTCGTAGCGCTTATTTATTTCCTATATTCATTTTCTGTTGAATTTCTCGAACTTACTACTGTAAGCTATATTTTTAGATAATATTAACATATTTTTTTTAACATTTTTTAAATTGTTATTCCCACACTAAGGAAATTGAAAAAGACATATTTAGAAAACGTATAAAAATTTGAACGCAGCGGGATTTGAACCCGCGCCTCTTGAAAACCGTTCATGCGCTCTGACCGCTAAGCCATGTGTTCAACATCCAGCTACGTTGAAATTCTTATACGCTTATTACAACTACAGAGATGCTAACAACAAATATAAGTTGTAATTTAAAAAAGCAATTTTATATATTCTTATAACTATAAGTGGTTGTCGTAATGTAAAGACTAAGTCACAACGTTAAAAAGCAAACAGTCTACGCCAAAATCAAGCTCCCTGACAAGTTCTAAAAACGACATGATGCTATCCAGTTAATGGGGTTTAATAAAAAACACCTGTTTCTGAAAATATGTAAGAGAAACGAAATGAATTTTGTAGACGTTATGCAAAGTAGATAATCTCCCCAAAAAGAAAGCCATAAATAAGGTTAATAAAAGCGCCGTTACTTGAAATGTAATGAAGAACCTCCAAAAGAAAGAATAACGTTTTCCTTACTCATTCATAGATGGAAATTTTCTGCGAAGATGATATCTGTACCCGTAACAAATCATACTATTGTCCTATGTGGGACCCTCGCTTTTTCCACTCCATAAAATTAAATATTGCGCTATGAAAAAGTATAATTTCATTACATTTCATTTGTGAATATAGCTATATAATTTTCTTTATGAAATATTCGCAGTTAAAACTTAATTTGATTTATTAAATTGACTTCACTATTTACTTTACTGTTTTTTTTTTTAATTTATTTATCAAAATTCATTAAAACTACAAATGTGAAATTAAGCAAAATATTTCAAGTAAATTATTTGAAAATATATTTATTTACGGTACAAAGAGCTAGTCTGTGTAACAGTAAGTGCCACGACACTGTTAAATAGCAATATCTTAACTATTAAAGTGTTGCTAAAGTTTTCCATTAGGCGCTCTGTACAGCGTCGACGGCTAATGATATCATCTTCTAATGCATATTGTTCCAACTTTCAGAGACTTCCTGTTAAACGTAGCGGGAAATGTTTTGAAAATTTAGTTTGTGATAATGCATCTGCAGTGACGGTGTATCTTTGTTAATAAAGTATTCGGTCCCCTCAGGACCCAGCTGCTTGGTCGAGCCGAGAGTAGATACTGCCATTTACGTGGAAGTAAACATTCGCCAATCGGCTTTTACAACGTTCACCGGTAACATTTGTTGTTTTCATAACGATTTATAGCGAAATTTAGCTTTCTTTTTTAAATATTTTATTTTATAATTAATTATGTTAATAAGTTTATGTTTCAATTTATAAAAATAATTAAAAATCATTACATATATCGTGATTCTAAAGATATATTGAGTATCTAATATTCATACGACGTTGTCGTCGTAGTCGTATTCGTATCGTCTTTAAATATATAATCATAAAATATTGTGACAAATTTTTCAATATAAAAGCCTACATTAAACTTTTAATTAACTTAAATATTCTTGTATTTATTAACTCGTAATTATAAAAGTATATTGCAATAACCAGCGCCTGTCAGAGCAACGCAAATATTTCTCTATTTGCATGCTTCTTGCGAAGAGGGAAACTAACTCGTAACGGAGCCATGATGACGTGCGGTCTGATTCACAGTCCAGCAATATCCTACTTACATATGTAGTATGTAGTTACCTCATTATTACTAGCGTGATTGTGAAGTATATCGGTTTAAGGTATAATAATATGATAAAGTGTTTATTTTTAAATAAAGATTTATAGAAAAGGCAAATAAAATAAGATAAAATTAATTTAATTATACTTTTACATTTATGCTTTTGATCACAAAAATGTTGAATTCGTAAACTTAAAAAAGACATATTTAGAAAACGTATAAAAAATTGTAAACAAACATTAAAAAAAGGGAAAAGGTATCTCAGTTTCGCACCTTTTCCGACACACCAGGATGGTGAGAGAAAACCAAGTCAAAGTCAAAGTTTTTCTCTTTAAATTTTATTATTTCGTCAAATTCTCATCAAGATATATTTCTAGCTTCAAATAACTTTAATGTATAGATGTATTTTAAAAGACTGCATGTAGAGTTGACCCGGCCAACTTTATACCCATTCAGAATCAAATAATGTGCCAAAATATAAATAATAAATGCGCTAGGACCTTTTGTATGAATAAACTTAATTACATAATCTTCCAACAATTGACCTTGCCATTTGTTTATCGGCATCGTTACCGCAAATTGTAGACGCTTAAAATCAAATCATAAGTCCACTAGAAACATCGATATACGCAGGATTGATATATCCTCTTCTTTATATCCTCGTCTTGTTTGTGCAATAGCACAATCAAAGTTATTATTGATGGTAATGTTAATATTAATGATAACTCACCTTAATTTTAATTGTAACTTGAAGTCCAGGAATTCTACTGAATTCAAAAGCTCTGTGGGACAGTTGACTACGTCAACTTAGTTTATAAAAAAGTCAAGTGATAAAGAACTATCCCTGGATCCGGTGGCATTTCCCTAACCTTTGCAGATTTGTTGAAAATGAATGACAATTAATAAAATATATTAATCATATTAATTTAAAGATGAAATGACCGACCCAACTAATGAATGCATAAATTATATATCGACAAATAATGCGGCCTAATTTTTCTTATGCTAGGTCGTTAATATTCCGTAGTCTAAGCTATTTTCCTTGCTTACTTTTTAATTTCTGAACGCATCCGGTTTTACAGGTGCCTGTGGTACACACAGATTATATTAGAAAACAAAATAGTTTTTTTTACTATTTTCTATGTAATTTCTTTATGTTTTCGGACCTTTTAAATCTTTCTGGGGATTCTATAAATATTATGAAATCAAAATTAGCCAAAATCTATCCGTTCTCAAATTTCTAAGCGCGAAAATAACAAAAGCTATTTCATTTTTATATATAATCCATTCGCTAACATTTAAGTACTGAACTTTCAAAATAAAACTGTACATATACGTTTCTTCATTGATTGTTTGATCACTTCGATCCTAAAATCCGGTAAAAATCAAAGGGTACTATTGTTCGTTTGCTTTCATCCATTGCTCTCTAGTCTGCCTTTAGGCTGAATAAATGAAGACTTTGCGTATGCATAGTTAAAATTTACGATTTCTAGTATTTTGTGAATATTTTACATTTTCGCCCTTTTTCATTAAAAGTAAAAATGTAATTTAAAAATAAGATCAAAAGTTGCTTCAGTGCATACTGTTGCTTTATATTACGCCTTGTAAAAAGACGTATTTTATGGCACATTAATGTTATAGAAAGCTGTCCATACCTATATGTTACTTATTTAAATATTCATACGAGGAGAACCATAAGACACTCACTGCCTATTTTTATTACAGCTTCACACTGTTCCCGCGTAGCGTAGGGTTGTCTGAGAGAACTTAGTGTAAGACAAATCTTTCTCCACTTTCACGAAACCGGGACGTTTTCACTTTTAAGCTTTGTCTTGTTCTGAAATGAAAATAATAAATTATCATCATTCCACTTAGTGGGAATTGAATCCTCTACCGATTCGATTACACAGAACCGAACAGATGGCCTGCTAAAATTGAGAAAAATCAGTAATGTTTTTCATGGTTTGTAAACTTCACGAAAAATGTTTATTATTATAATTAATACTTTAGATAAATTCGAATGCCTATCCTAAATTTTATTTTTACTAGTTTATAAGGCGTAGAATTTAATGTCATCGCACCTCGTCTGAAATATTTTAATAACAACCTTACCCGCCCATATGGAAAGTCGAATGCACATAGGTATATTGCCCGAAGGCAAATACTTTCAGTGTGCGCTACTATGACGTAAATATCTAGCTGTTATCAGTTGACTTCTTTCAGGTGACTTTATTATATTTGTCTTGTAAATAATATATTGCATTACAGTGCAGTACATTTATTATTGATCAATGTCTTCAAACTGAGTTTGTTGGTTTAAATTAATACTCGTATGATATCAACAAAAGTCTACGACCTACAAAGCAAAATCCTTCAAGGAATGCGTTCAGAAATAATAATATACTCTTTAAATCAGATAATATATATAATAATAACATTATTTAAGTTTACTGCAAATAGACGAAGGGTAAGAATAGAAGAATAAATAGAAATTAACAAATTGACTATGCTTTAAAGATTCTAAGGATGTTAATCTGTTCATGCTGTCACTCTCACGACCCTTTACGGGGGAGGAGGGGAGACGGTATCAGGGCTTGGCCCTTTTTCCGTGGTCTCAATCGCCGGTCATGGGCTGTGGCCGGGTCGAAAATATCGTTGTTTTAGCCTATGGGTTTTCTGGCCTATGGTTTTTATAGCCTAAAAAGTTTTTTTCTAGCCTATGCTTTTTCTAGCCTATGGATTTTTTTCTAGCCTATGGTTTTCTAACCTTTGATTTTTCTAGCCTATGGATTTTTTCTAGCCTATGGTTTTTTCTAGCCTATGGTTTTTAGCCTATGGATTTTCTAGCCTATATGGTTCACAGCCTATGGATTTTCTAGCCTATGGTTTTTTTTCTAGCCTATGGATTTTTAAAAATATATATTATTACATTTAAAAAAAGAAAAATATAAAACATTTATTTATTTGAACTTAACTAAGACGATATCCTGTTTTTAGTCTGCACATAAATGGTAGAGAAAGCCTGAGGCAAACAATTGCCAATTGCGTACTACACGAACACAAAACGGTCACAACGAAGTTTTAATGAATAAAATAACTTTATAAAATTTAATATTTTTATGCTATTTGTGTACATAAATATTAATATGCAAATAATTTAAACTTATTAAAATAATTAATAATGATTTGTTTAATTTTTATTAGCTATTATTACATATCTAATATCAAGTTAAAAGTTGAAACTCGAATATAAGGACATAAGTTCGAATACAAAAGAATTATTCAAGCAGATAATATAGAATCTCTGGACTAAAGAATCTCTTTACTTCAGTGGAAATTCGAAAGGCGATGGTGGCCTCACGTGGCCACGAACACTACATTATATACACTCGACAGTTCCAAGCGCAAAGATAACGACTCCTCAGGGTGTTATAATTAAATTATAAACTTTTGTAACTGGGGCCGCTGTATAAAGGGTCAACTTGCGCTTTAAGTAAATGCCGTATCGTAAAACTTTATTACGTGCCAAATAAAGGGGTTGCCGAATTTTACATTTGTTTCGCAAGCGATAAGATTGTAAAGGCTGTTGTAACGAATTAATTATGGCATAGGTCTTTTTCATGTTAAGTTTTATTAATATTGATATGAACAGATTTTGTGAAAGTACGTTTTATACAGCCTTACACGTTGTGCGGTGAAGTGTGAGAATTATATAAATAAGATAGTTTTGTTTAGAAGTTATGGAACATAGATATGCAAAATATGTCAGAATATGTAAATAAAACTTTTATTGTATGTAGAAAGCATTTTTTATTACTACGGAAGTCTACGTAGCTGTATATTGGAATAAGTATAGCTTAGCTTACCTACAAATAAATTATTTCAGCCTCCTTCCGCAATTTGTGTCAGATAAATAAATCTAGATAGTCTACGGACTTTAAAATGTAATCAAATCAAGAACAATGTCTAAATCTGTCACATGTTCAAATTCCAAACGTCTCAACTACACAGCGATTGCAACAAAGTCGAGGCAATATACAGTTATATTTAGAAAACGTATAAAAATTTTGAACGCGGGATTTGAACCCGCGCTATCTTGAAAACCGTTCAAGCGCTTTATTCACTAACCATGCGTCCCTCCATTACGTTGATTACCTTGCCAAATGCAACTTATATTTGTTGTTAGCATATCTCTGTAGAGGGTACTAGAAATTTCTGCTACCCAAAGATTATTCTACAGGCAATCATTGTAAAAGAAGAGGGAATCCTGTTGTAAATAACATATTTTGTTCACATTTTTTAAAATTATTCATTACACTTAGGAGATTGAAAATACATATTTAGAAATTTTTATACGTTTTCTAAATATGTCTTTTTAATTTCCTAGTGTGGAACCATACTAACTAATAGTCCTCTATCTCTAATTATATTTAAATAAAAACCAAGTAAAAAATCAAAACAAAGCTTTGAACAATAGGAACCGTTATTGTAGCTATTAAATGTTAATTGAAGCCTTGTAAGCCTTTATAATTAGACTAAAATAATTCATTTTTATTTCGTCGTGGGTTTTCAACTTTAATTAAGTGATAAGGTACGAATAATGATCAAATTATAGCTTAGGATTTTCGGGGCTTAATGTCTTTTATTTGTCAAATTAAATATGTTGATACATACCGATGAAATTATCTCAATATTAAAATGTAAAAACTATATTATATAATTTCATCATAAACAATCAGAAAGGAGAGAGTATAGTGATAAAATACTTTGCTCTCCAGATTCCGACCAATTTCAAGACTTTGCACTCCAGATCGAAGAAATTAACATAGTTTAAATATAATTATCCCAAATGTGGATTGAACTCATAACTTGCAAAGGCAGTCACTATCCTACTACAGCACAATTTTCTCAAAATGGCGATACAATAAACAATATTAATCATTTATTATGTACATACGTTTTAAAAAGTACTTGTATTAATAGAGCTAACTCAATATATTTTCTACCACGAAGACGGCCATATAATTGAATTGAATGGAATTCTTCCAAAGCTATCCTCCGCTAAATACTGAAAAACTTTTCGTACGTGACTCCATCAAATACTGCCCCGTCGGCTTTTCTAGGTTTGTTTCATCCTACATTCCTTTAGTAGAACCAGTTTTATGGATCATGAATTTAAAATTACACTGAATTTATAACAGTTTTTTAATATTATATTATACGAATCAAATATAAAATATACGTTATATGTATATGTAATACGTGTGTAAAAACATAATTTCGTATTTATGAGGGCAATCGTTTTTAACTCGTCACTAAATATTCCCACTCGTCAGTAAATTTGTGATAAAATATGTTTTACTTGTAGTGTTAATTTAAAGTGATAAAGTGTTGATAAAATATGTTATAAAGTGTAATTTGTGATAAAGTGATATGTTTTTTATAAGAAGAAAGAAGCCGTTTAATGAATGAGCCAATTTGTCACTCAAGTATCAAAAAAATTATCATACACCTAAAACGGGGTGGGGTTTCTTTCTGCTTCTTAGAAACTTTCCTTTCTGTTAGGTGGAAAATGTCAACATTGCAAGAGCCTACCTAAATACCCTTACAATCAAGTTGGCGCAGGGCAGGTGTATTTCCGCCAGGCTTCACGGAAGATTATAGTCCCTGTGGCCCTGGTCAGTGGCGGTGGAGGAGGAGCACCGTGAGGTTTTAGTGAGAAAACGGACTGCCCATATCTGCCGGTCCGGAGTCCCCAATCGGGTGGGTATCCGTAGAGGATTTCCTCACGATAAAAAAAAAAGTGCAGGTTTATTTACTACAATGCCTTGATTGCACGTGGAAGGTCTGCGTAAATTGCATTTGCCAGCTACAAAAAAGGGCAGCTGTACTGTTACACGCGTGACCTATGTCACATCTTATGATCTGATCGCATCTTCGAACATGACGTAGACTATCATATAATAAAGTATATACATCTTAGAGCCTCACGTATATAGCTTTTTTAACGTAATGTATCATTAATGGTATAGAAAACCTAGCATTAATAAAAATCCACTTTTAAGACATTGTGTATTTAGCGGTGGAACAGGACGCCGCACTTTATCCGAGTCGGGATTGGAACCTACAGCTATCGCATACCAACAGATACCTACTTGTATAACCACACATTTAAAAAAAAAATGACCTGGAATTTGTCTGTAATCGATTTCGTCTATTTAATTCTTACTGTTAGGTCACATTTTATGTAGTTAGTAGATTGGAGAATGTGCCAAAGATAGTTCCCAGTATTGCGTAACTGTTAGGATCAGATTAGATCCAACCTTCTACAGTTAGCAGCAAAAATATTGTTATTTTTAATAATTTTAAAACAAACATATAATGCTCTAATTGGAAAGAACATTAAAAGCATTATTCTAAAATCAATACAAAATAAATAAAAATATATATACAGCTTTTCCATTTCATTTTTAAACTGGGATCGTGATAAATGAATGAGTCTAAGCTTGCACTGTAAAATTGGTCGTTTTGTATAAAAAGCTCGTACTACACAACAAATAAATTCTGAACAGATACAATTACTCTGGGAATAATTTCATCAGTTACATAATTTAGAAATCCCATTTTACGTCTAACTTTAATCGTTAATCTCAATAACTGTTGTAAGTATGCCATACAGTTTTACCTAACTACTAGTAGAGGACAATATGATTTTTTTTTTACTTTTTACTTAGTTATTATTAATTTCTATTAAAGATTGTGATGCTGATGGTACAATTGCATATAATAATCAGGAGGTAATGGCAGCACATTATTATTTTACTGTTACGAGCTGCCATCTCAACATATTAGTAATGATAAAACATAAATACAACATTGTTTTGAAAATCGTTATAATATTAAATTTAAAATACTATGTCACTTACTTTACAAATAAAAACATGTATAACAAAACAGTTATATATAAATATATATCTATAACTTATATATATATATATAACAAAACAAAGTTATTTCATAGTACAAAAATATTTTATGTATAATTTAAATATAAATTTAAAAACTATGTAATTCCTTGTTCCAACACATATTTAAACATTGCAGCTTCTTGGTCATTTTACATCGCTGAACTGCTACGACACGCTGCTGAAACTGCACCTAAGCATTGCGACACTGTTGGTACACTTGGCTTTATTGGCTTGGCACGTGCTTGGCAACCGATGCTATATAATTATGTATCTCCGAGAACATATATATAGTAGTGTAATTTTTGGTTATATGGGTTATTTGTAATTTTTTTACTTGTTTCAGATAAAATTTTGCTGAGAGTTTGTTGTTTTATTTCAAAAGTGCTAAACTGCTAACTGCTGAGCCTTACGCTAATCCTTGACTTACAAATATAGTTTTTGATTTTCACTAATGATGTTAATTGAACAATTATAACATTAACTTTACTATAAATTACAAAAATCTCGCCCTTAGGCAAGTATAGGGATTTTGTAGGGTACCTAGTCAAAATAATATGTAATGGAAATAAGGTGATTTATAACAATGTATCAATCAAAATGCACCATTTTTTAGGTATCTATTGGTTTATATAATTTTATTTTTTAGCCTTACACTTTTTCCGGCATAGTCTGAGAAAACTTAGAGGCAAAGTATTCCATTCTCTATTTTTCGAGACATTGGATGTTGAGTAGCAGAGTTGAACGCGGCGCTTTGCCTTATTTACCAAAGAAAAGAAATGAAATCAAATAAGCTACGACCGATCGAAGTGGGATTGGAACACAGAACAAATTTCCATTGCATTAACTCACTGCGCTGCTATGTCCTTTCCTGGATTATATATTTTATTTTAAATCTATATAATACTTTAAATTTATTTTGCTTTGTGTTATAAAATATAACTGTATAAAAAAATATGTATCTCATGTTCTAAAATACGTAGAAATCATTTATATTTAAACGCAATTATAATTCTGTATGCAATATGTAACAAATAAAACAGGTGAATCAATTATTTCAACCACTTTCAACCATTAATTACCTGAAATCTAATGTGTCATGTGACCACAATGATAATGACTTAAGAATAATATTTTGAAAATATAATAATTTGGCTCATTATATCGAATGTGAATTGCAGACTTAGGATACGAGTGGCTGCACGTGAGTTATAATTTTTTTCGGAACATAAAATTAACATAATATAAGATTATTATTTCTATGTTTCTTCTTCTGATAGTAGAAATTCATATATAGTCCATTTTTTCGTGACGGCTGTTGATCTTAGTATATCAGCATTTACAGGACGGCAAAGTCATGGCGCGAGTATACTTGCTTAAAATTGAGAGATGTATATCACTATACTTTTTATTACAATGCAAAATAGTCCAGTTATCATTCAATTGCTAAAAATCACATAAAACACATCAAACACACTGCGTTTTCGTTGTCAAAACTCCTCTCCGTACTTTAGTCCTTCGTTTTTATCAGCACTTTGAACTTGAACTTCAACTGAACTTTAGCGAAATTCCAACTTGTAACTGGTCGCTACCCCAGCTACCCGCTCGCTACCCCAGGTATTATGTACGAGTATGCCGCCAATATCGCCACCGGAAACCCTAGACATGACATATATTTTTTTAAATGAAAACTTCTAGTGCCAACGGAAATCAATGTGCTTTCATATTATGCACTGAGCATTAGCACCACCGGAACTTAATGTGCTGTCATATATTTATTAAAGCGCATACGTCATAAATATTTTAGGACTCTATCGGTGCTTGAAGAATATAAATAAAAATAAATATGTAGAAAGTTTAATAAAATTTTCCTTTATTTTGTCGTCTTACTAAATACTTTGTAAATGTAAATTGGTGAAGTGTGAAAATAAATAAAGCTATAAGCTACATGCATTTATTGAACACTGATAACTAACATAATTACTAAAGAAATGATTCTATAAAAAGTCAAATCTAAAAATAATCTACAATATTTTTATAGCTCAGTCAATAGTTTTGTAAAAGTAGAATAGAATAGAAGTCGTGACCATTTACGGCTGTATTTACACTCGTATGGCGCAGATGGCCGGTCGATTGACCGAACGTAATGGACGAAATCTCACCTAATACACGAATATTTGCTAGAACAGATGTTGTTTGCGTGAGTATTGTAAATTGAAATAAATTGTTTATTTTGTTTGATGTCTCGAATTAGCCGTTACCGTGTCTGTGTGTAAAACTGAATTCTGATATATGGTTATTGCGTTTTTTTACTCAAAAACTAGTTTAGAACCGTTGTCTTTTAAAATCAGAACTCCTGATATCACGCTCCAAGATATTAAATGTATAAAAGACACCGTCTTGATAAGAGTTCTTAAGCCTAATGAGCCTATTTGTTTGACGCTTAAGAATTAAGATGACGAAAACACTTGCGTCTATATTTACATGTATTCGCTTGGAGCTCGTGGTGGCTTGCCGAGCATTGCCAAGCGCGTAAGCTAATATGCCAGATAGCAGTTATGTATCCGTATAACAGTAACTCATTTGATAACAAAGTCTAGCTAATGGTTTTTCGGATATTTTCAATTAGTTTATAAACAAAAGACAATAAAATTGTATAATAATTTTAACTGTAACATTTTCATTATGCTATATCTGAAATATACGAGTACAATTTAATATACCTATAATTTCTTTATCAGTCTAACTATTTTTGTATGAATAGAAGAAACAAAACAGAGCAATTAGTTCCTACAGTCTACCTTCAAGATGGGGAAAAGGTCTGAAGATGGGATGAAATACCAGGAAATCGTTTCTTTATATACCTATTTTATATATACTTGTTCAATTATGCGCCTAAATAATAATACCCAAGTTAATTTTTCATCTTTACGTTTTATTCCGTATAACAGGGTAGGTAGAGAAGTTATACTCATCTTTCTGATATTCGGATATTAACATATTTTTAAAAACCGTATTATACCTATAATTATATACCGTCGCCTATTAATTTTTATAAATAGCTTCATAAATATTGACATGCTCTCATCATATATTTGTCACATATCCAACATGGATGTGAGAGAGCACTGATAAGCCTAAATGGATTAATGAAAACCCTTAATCAAAATGCATCAGCACGAAACAAGGGGCGGTTTTTGTTAAATATCCGTGACAATTAGAGTAACGATATAATCCCGGGACCCGTGTTTGTCTGGCCCTGAGTTCTGGGGCCGTGATAAACAAACATACTAATATTATTAATTCATTACGCGCCTGTTGTTATTCCTCATTTTAAAGTCAAAATTAAAAGTTGGTTGATTTTACTGAAGTTTGTAGAAACAATTAAATATATCAAAATAAAATGTAAAGCGAATCTAATGTCTAGACACTCCGTTCTCCACTTTCCGAAATCGAGACATTGCATGTAGAGTGGCGGAACGCCGCGCTTTGTCTTAAGTAACAGCGCGGTATTTCTTTAATATCCAATCTTGACAATAATTATACTATTACCTAGTCAATACGTTCTGTCAGAAAATTTAATAAAATTATTAAGTACATTATACCTATATTACGTATATTATACTTAGACACAATATTAACCCTAATTATTTTTCAATAACGCTATTACAAATACAATAAAAATATCAGAAAAGTCTTTAATTAGATAAGTATAAAATGATAATAAATTTTGAGTGAGAAAAAACATTAAAACCTAGATATTTTCTCAATCATGGTCCGGATGGAGCAAGATGGCGTCAAATCCCTCACATTCAATAACGCGCTGCAGAGCTCAGCTGTACAGAAAAGTTTAATCTTTGTTGAGTGATGAGTGCACCGCACCCGTTTGACGGGTAATTTTGTCCACACTATTACTAAAATTATTGGATCACCAATTGCGCTTGTAATTTTCTTTCTAGATTCTATCATATTTTTTCTAAGATTTATTATGTTATTTTAAACTTAAATATACTTACATTTTTCTGGTAACATTTTTGCAGTTTTCGATTGTTATTGAGATATAATTCTTGAGACATGAGGCAATGTTACGTCGCGCTGTGTTTTCAAACAAAAGAGTGTCATTGGTATATGAATTTTGGCGCAGTGAGACGGCGTCTGGCTGTAAACACGGTGGGTTGTAAGTTCGATTCCCACTCGGAGTCTCATTTACCCGATGTGTTAAGACTGAGTGTGGCGTTGAGGCAGTTGGCCATCACTAAACACGCCATGTCGGTTGCCGAAAGGCGGAGAACGAAATGTCGCCACACATGGGATTGAAATGCTCGCTCCAGCCTATTTCAAAGGTATCATTGTCTCTAATAGATATGTAAATAATTAATTGAAAAAAAAGTAGGCCCACTGACTTTCTTACGCCGGTTCTTCTCAGGTCTGAGGCCGTGGTAAATTAAATTATTAAACGTTTAAAAAAATGAAGCATAACTTGACTTTGGCTAGTTTCTTACTGACTATCTTGCTATGCAGTAGGTGAAGCTAAGGTAAAATCCCCTCCCATCTTATTTTATCGTATGAACAGAATTAAAAGGCACAATTTTTTTATATACTTTATTTTATTCTTATTAGTAATAATGTTCATAAATAAAGTTTGTTTTAGTTTCTTTGTAGTAAATTCATAACTGTTTCAGTATACTGCTAAGATTTCCCATCGGACCGACTGGGTTTTATTACACGCCATCAATTTGTCGTTACTTGGGCTATAAATTTTTCATATCATTTTGATGCTGAGCTTCTGACCGCTTTTTTATTATTATCAATCATTTATCCATTCAATAGTTTTGACATCCAATTTACATGCAAGATAACATTCACTGTATAAAAATAATGAATTAGTCTTTGTTTGCAAACAAATGTTTTGAGTTTTATACGACATAGTGTTGTTTTATTTAGAAGAAACGAAAGTTTACAGAATTTTGAATAAAATATGCAATGTTTCATATGTTGGACCCCAATATTTTGGATTCTTACTAATTTGGTTTTGAATTGAAAAAAAAAATTTACCTAGGTATATTATAAGTTCAATAATTCAACGGGACAATAATGAAAAAGTGACGGGCCGCTATTTGTCAATCAAGCGTGGTAATAACACCGCAACTAATCTGCAAAAGTAGTATTATAATAAACAAAAATCCAAACGGTACGGTCCCAGATAACTGATTCAAACAACTACAAAATAATAAGCGATGCAAATAAATATCTTACTGTAATCACTGTTCAAAGCATATAGGAAAAGGATACATCCACTTGTATGATATACTAAATCGATTTTAAACAAATCATATACAGTGTCAATATTGAAAAGTGCAACGAGAATATTTTATCACTCTCGACAAGGGTTGGGTGATGGATAGTACATTGCTATCGGGACGTCAATAACTGGACTAAATTGATAGAGCACGTAGAGAAGCCGTGGCGTAAAGTAATTATTAACGCCCGCTACATATAATATACGCTCGATCCAATATATCATCGTTATACTAATATATTATGGTCATCAATACGTTCTTGGTTTTCACCGTTTGGAGCGTAAAATTTTATATATAGCCTGTTTTTATATCAATTCTTCAACTGTCGTGGTATAGTTGTTATTGAACACTTTGATTTCGAGTTCAAATTCCGTACTCAATATATATTTTATACTTTACACTTTTTTCCGCATAGCAATGCGCTCTTATCGCTTTTCCAGTCATGGAGAACCTAGTGTCAAGATACTCCATACTCTACTATACGACTGAAATCGAGACATTGCGTGTTGAGTGGTGACTTTTAATGAATATATAAATTTAGAATATATTTACTCAAAAAATATAGCAGTAAATGCTTCATAAACATATTGAAAAATACAAGTTAAACTATTAAAAATACAAGTTGACGCGTAAAATATGTGTTGCCTTAGCAACAAGTATTGATGTTCTGATGACTATACAAAAGTTTACTTCAATCACTTCGTAATTTAATAAGCATTAAAAACCAATCAAAGAATGTATCTATATATTAATATATGATTATAATTATGCGAACAGAGAAGTATGAAATTTAGCACACTTAAGACGCCACAACAATTAAGAAGAAATGCTGCAGAACAATATTTTTCATAATATTGCATTTGAGCATTTTAAAATGTTATTCACATACTTAGGAAATTGAAAAATACATATTTAGAAAACGTATAAAAATTTGAACGCCGC
The DNA here is from genome assembly GCA_038994665.1 of Podotricha telesiphe. Taxonomy (NCBI): domain Eukaryota; kingdom Metazoa; phylum Arthropoda; class Insecta; order Lepidoptera; family Nymphalidae; genus Podotricha; species Podotricha telesiphe. The sequence goes on along the minus strand of JAOYRR010000121.1, from coordinate 105,637 downwards.
GGGAATTGAACCCGCGCCTCTTGTAGGCCGTCCAAGAGCTATGACCGCTAAACAATACGTTCTACATCCGGCTACGTTGAAATCCTATAATTAAAAGCATTCTCTCTTGCTAAACGGTTGTTCGTAGAATAATCTTTGGGTAGCAAAAATCTCACAACAGAGATGCTAACAACAAAAATAAGTTTTAATAAAATTGTAGCCAGATATAGAACGCATAGCTTAGCTGTCAGAGCGCTTCTACGGTTTCCAAGACCCGCGGATTCAAATTCCGCTGCGTTGAAATATTTATACGTTTTCTAAAAGTATGTTTTTTTTATTGAAATAAAAAACAAATACACTTTTTATATTTAGCAACTATCACATTCACTTTTGTTGGAAGTGTTTACTATTGCATAATACTAGTGGAACAATATAGGCATATAGATTACCGATATGACTCAATCAGCGTGATACATTACTAAGTTCATGTCAGGCCCCAAATCATCCCTATTGTTTATGTTTCATTAAAACGGTGCCGTCAAACGGAACATGGATTATCTATGACCTATTGAGTAATTTTTACGGTTTCATATGACTATCAATAGCTTGCACTTCATTTTATATTATAGGGCGCGGTCGTATGTAATCCCTGTCATCTGCTTCCGAGATAATTATTTAAAAGGGAGCCGTCCTAAGCTTCAGCGCGTGTCGAACCCTAATTGTTCGTCCGCTAACCAATAAGGGGACGGTATAAAGCAAAAAAAGTTTGCGAGCGCTTTGAAAATATAACTTTTTGACACACAGTCAACGGAACTCTTAATTTTAATTCATAGTGAACGGTATGTTAATTTATTTTGATTTACATGTAGATAAAATGTTTGACAGCTCTTTCAGTGACCTGTTGGATAAAATGATACGGAAATTTTAACAAAGATACGACTAATTTCATTAACTCAATGAAATACGATTTATAATATACTATAAAACCATTCCAAACCATACCATTACACTATTTATAATATAATATAAAAAAATATTTAAATCATAGTACTTGAATTTCTATAGGTAATTTAAAACAATGTAAAATAGTACAACAATAATCTAATATTAAGAATGATAGTTTGAACTATTTGAACATACATATGTATTTTTTTAAAGGATACATAGGTAGACCCTTATAAAGCCAAGTTTTAAGTAATGGAAAAATAATAACTAGTGACAAAACAGATGGGGTATATCATACCGATTATGTTGAAAGAAAAATAATATATTGATTTTAAAATGGATCTGATAAAGAATAATTTTATGAAATAAATACAGAAGATGTTAAACATTATTTTCTTTTTAATTCGAGACATTGCATGGTGAGTGCAAAACTCAACAGCGCGAGCTCTCTTAGACAGTAGAGCGGAGAAATGAAATAATTTCAAAATATGAAAATATGTTTAATCATCCCACCGACTGGGAATCAAACTCACAACCAATCGTGTTTACAAGCAGCTGCTATCCCACTGCGCCACGATGGCCTCTATACAATACATTATAGGTACACACTACATGATACTCGAATAGAAATAGTAACTTATAAGTAAATAAAATAGAAATAGGCAGAAATTCAGTTACATATTCGTAACGAATTATTATGATTTGCAATTTACCGCTTTTATAGTTTGGAACAATTCCATTTTTCATATGTGAAGAGATATAGCGTGTATAGCTGCCCCAATAGTATACGAACCCATAAATAACTTTATACAGGGTGCGTCATTGTTGTTGGTTCCTCAAAATGTATTAAACCACAGCGATAGACTGCACCCCATCGGGAAACGAGTGACGCACAATTATTATATATACCTAGTGTTGTAGATTTGTATAAGTCATATGTAGCTAAATAAATACATTTTATTTAACAAAATATAAATGAAATATCGAAAAATATGTTACTATGTCGAGTCAAATTTAATGTAAATTTGAATCCGCTACTTTTAAACTTCTGAGCTGATATATCCGAGCTTCACGCTTGTTCGCAACTTTCCGCATGAAATGGATACATTAAGTGTTCAAAACTAAATTACGCGTTTAGTTTTAGATATCTAAGTGGAGAAATAAGAATATTTAAAATATAATAATCATTTCGTTGAATGTAAATTGAACCCACGACGTCAGACGGGTCAGGCTGTGCCACTGCGCCACGATGGCTAATGTATATGAATAATGTACAAATTACAATAAGATTAGGTAAACATAATCAAAAACTATTATGATAATCTCAAATGAGGTAAGTAAGTGAGGTAAAATTAATTACCACTAATTAATACAATTTTAAAAATATTTAGGATATGTATAAAAATTTTAACGCATCGGGATTTGAACCCGCGCCTCTTGAAAACCGTTGAATGGTTTTCAAGAGGCGCATTCAATAAATTTTTATACGTTTTCTAAATATGTCTTATTCAATATGTCTTAGTCAAAATCCTAAGTGTACAAATAACTGCACTGCAGTTTAAAAAAATGTTAAAAAAAATTACAATTTTAAATATTACTTTATACTTTTCATATATTTTTTATAAAATATTTTTTAATTCTTTTGACATCATCGAAGCGCTTTAACTAATGAACTTATATATAATATAACTTACGTCGAAATATTAAAGTTTATAACAGTGTTTGCACTTTTTATGTTAAATAAGAACACAACGTTGACTGAAATAGCGACGATTTCCTTATACTTATAATGCACTGGCTGACCCGGTGAACTTTGTACCATCTCTGAGTATTGTAAGTTGAGGTACAGACTTTCGACATAACTCAATGTAGAACGCATGGCTTAGCGCGGTCACAGCGCTTGAACGGTTTTCAAAAAGCGTGGGTTCAAATCCCGCTGCGTTCAAATTTTTATACACCTTGCCACTGTGCCGTATTATTCATTATTATCGATAATTTTGAGGACATCACTATATTTAATAAGTTCGTAAGTGTTGTCGGCCAACATTTACGGTATTGTTACGATTACAAGCCCTGCTCACGCGCAACCCTCGTCCAAGATTACTTAGTAATGGGAGCCGCGATTAAAAAGCGTATTTTATTATACCACGCCGTCCTTTGTATTCGCTCATTCACTAACAAGGATAAATCGATGTTATATCCTTTTTAAACGTTTTCAAACTAATTTATTTGCGACGGTGTTAGAAAATATTATACAAGCGAAACGAGATATAAAAAAATCATATAACTCGTGATATATATATTAAATACAATAGTCACATTGTGCTAAGTTACTGAGGAATATTTAAAATTAAATAAAACACTTGAATATATCAAAGACATTTATTTTATAAAAATGCGCATTTATGTTGTTACAATATATCTTGATAACGTTTCATTTGAAGCATACATTCACGAGACTTATGCGAATAGTATACCTAAAAGCTTTTCATATTTAAGACAAAAAATATTATTTAACTTATAAATATTTTTTCAAAGCTCACAGGTGTCGCTAAAGAATATATTGATGCGATTATACTAAGTCAAATTGAGTTAAAACAGCCTATGTAATAGTTCGTATCAAAAATCGTGAAAGTACTAAGAGGTGTGAAGTGATAGATAAATACTTATAACTTAAGGGACTTTGTTTACATCCGCTGCCCACAAAAATGCCATATGCATGTATATACAGCTTGATTTTAATTTACTTTCATATGAAACTGTTGTCAAAATACTATTAGCGTTCCATAAATATCATTTGAGTGGTCAGCGATCATTAATTGTGAGCTAAGGATGTGAATTATTTGATGAAAATAATTTAAAATAAACCTACATGGAAACCCGTTACATGAATAAATATATAACTATAATATTACACTATTTAATAATAAAACTATTCTATTTTAAAGAGAGTGATAAAAGATCTTATATAAAATACCAATCTGATTAGTTGAAGCATGTATTTCTAACAAATGCATATATTAGCTTACAACTACGAATACATAAACGTTAGGAAATATTTACAAAATTATATTTTAATTATTTACATTTAATGGTGCGTCTAATAAATTTCAGTGTTGGACTATAGTTGACTATTAAAAAAATTTCTTGTATATTAATTACAAATCAAACAAATTTAGTACAAAAAAGTTCATTTTTTAAAATTATTGTACCTAAACAAACAAAACTCTAGAACTACCATATCTTTTGTTTTTAAATTAAATTTTATAATATAATTCTTAATCTCAAAATGTTTGAAGCCCAAAGCAAGTAAAATGATGGCAAGTATCTGTGAAGATAATCTATTCCCGATTCCTATTCACTTTTATGTCAAGAGCTTTGCGACTTAAGAGTTCAATATCAAAGTACAAGAAGCTATATACAATCTAGCCTACGCTACAATACCCTCATGATAATACCTAAAATCTCTAAAAGGCACGTTTTGTACCTCTTTAAGCAGTGTTTGTGTTGTTGGTAAGTCAAATAGTATATTGTGAATCAAAGTTGTTATTCATAATATATTTTACGGAGGATTATTTTTTTACACCTTGTGGCATACACATTTTAAAATATGTACGTTTCTAAGTTCAGAATCATAATCAATAACGTCCCTCATACACAAATCTCACATTAAATCTTCATATTATAAATTGATTTAATTATCTTTTGTTTGTTCCGTTATTGTGGCTTTTAATGTCATCAAAGCGACGAGACTCTAGAAATTGTATCGCCGTATTAAAACTAATTAGACGCAATAAAGCTGATTACGCACTTAATAATAAACGATATAATTCGTCTTTTGGCAGTTTCGAATACTGGTCGCGCTCATCACAAAGACACAAGCTTAACTTTAATCACATTATAAATAATAATCATTCAAATATAACTCGTTCAACGATATTGAAATTCACACCCGATGTGATGTTTAATATTAGATTTTAGACAGCCGAATTTTTACCAATAATGGTGCCGCTGGTCGCATATACTCGACGTCCGTCGAATTCTACTGAAGAATTCCTTTTTATAGCGTCCTCGCCAGTTTCCTTGAGGGGTTCCTTTTCGTCCCTGCGAATAGTAAAAGGATTTTAGCTTCATATTCAATGTTGGCTAAACGATTTATATACATATATACACTCACAGTCACCGATCTAAAACAACTAAAGTTATTATTCGCAAAACGGCCACATTGATGCAAAATGCAAATAAAACTCGTCCAGCGAGCTAAATAATAAAAAGCACTCAAATAAGCTGTTAGTATTTTTTGAAAATAAAAGGCGTTTTTCAGACGCAGTGAAACTGTATATTAAAATATATGGTATATCTTACACTGGCGTAGTTGGAACATAACTATAGTGGGTGGCAGCGTGAAGGATAAAATAATTTGTTAGTTTTTGTGCATAATATAAATTATTTTTAAAACAACTTGAACAGAAGAATCGAAATAAAGCTTTGATAAAAGTAATGAATATAATAAATATAATGAAAGAAATATGATAAATAATGAATAAAATGGGCGATATCATGTAATATTATCGTAAGAGATGTTCCAGACAATACGACAATCATAGATACGTGGCGCCTGTTCACTTTAAGTATTTCAATGAGCCCATATTAAAATGCGCGCAGATTAATAGAATGCTATTTAAAACTATTCTAGGCCTTAAATATTAAAGTACTAATGCTCTATAGAACGTCCACTGCTTATTTACAGGCTTAAGGCTAGGCGAAGTCGTGTTCAAACAATATGTATGTACAATCGGCCGGCCCCAGCGAAAAGCATACTTTATTGCACATACGTTGATTCATTCAAACCATTTTCTTTGAAGAATTTCTCATATTCTCCTCACAAGGGCCAAACCGTAGCGTCCGCACACACAAAGCATGCAGGAAATCGACTGCTGACTTTCTACCGGTCGTGCCACGATTCTATCGGTTTTTGAGAAATGTGACATATTTTTCAAAATTAGAAGCTTAAATCCCACGAATTCTTCGCGAATGTTTGTCAGGTTGAGTTTGACAATTAATTATGTTAATAAAACACCATTTGAGAAGCGGCGTTTAGATAAACTAAATAATCTAAACAATATAGCTAAAAATGTTGACACGACACACACATACATAAAAATTAGTAATAAATTTAAAAAGGTAAAATATTCAACCATTTTTGCACTCATGAACTTGATTTTCTTTTTAAACTCAGCTTAATACTATTAATATTTGCACATCTAATCTAAATTCCTCAAAAACCGATAAATCGGTCCGACCCGAAAGTGTAATGCTTACGTCGGCGTCGGGACGAGCTTGACGGGCGGCGGCAGGGGCGCGGGGGAAGGCGGGCGCTTCGTACTGCAATAAGGGAGCGGGAAGCGCCAACCGTACAGACTAGCGGGCAGAAACATCTCTCATCGACACTAACACAACCGAACGCCAATATGCCGATGATGTGCGAATGGATACAATGATATAGGCAATTATGATAAGCTAAATGTCTGTGGGTGTCTTAATGGACATTTAGTTGATACAATTACGCAAATTCGTTAAGATTATTAAAAAACACAATTTTCTAGGTGTTTAATATAAAAACTAAATTTTAAAGACTCCTGTAATGTAATTAATTTGTGTTTTGGAGCTTGCTTACCATTTTAGATAGCTACTACACTCGTAGTATTATTTTTTTTTTTTTTAGCTTTATTCTTAATAAATGATATCATAATAATTACCTTCCCAACTTGGCTTCGTCGTCATTGTGCTTCTTGGCACGCCTGCCACATAAAGTGGCAATGACTCCTTGTCGCCTGAAGCACAATAAAAGCAGATCTACTATAACCAAGCAGATTAAAACTCCAGCTAACGCCAATCCAATGATAGCTCCGCTTGATAACAGTTGAGGTGGTGCAAATCCGGACCTTTCCACACCTGTTGAGATAAACAAAGTTAAAAAACATTCATGTAAAGCAGATACAAGAGCAGTAAATTTATTTTAATTAGTTGAACTAATTAATAATGAAAAAATATATATCATATTAGATAAAAAAGGCAATTTTCTGTACTATTTACTGCTCTTTGAACCGTTAGTTTTATGCATCATATTGAAGAAGCTAAATATGTGTATGTATGATTTGAAAGAGATTGTAACAAATGCATAGCTGGTGCTTGTGCTGTTAAAATTATAAGAAACATTTGGCATAATGGGATTCAAATGTTAGAAACATTCATTACAATCAATTTTGGTGAATGAGGAGTGCTTTCAAAACAATAAATCGTGCACCCAATCACCGTAACAAATTTAACAAAGATTCGAGACTAATTTTATTTTTTGGAAATATGAAAGCCCTCCATCTTAATGAAATGGGGTTTGAATGAACATGAAACGACAGATAATACTGGCAGCGAAAGTAATGATGCATAAACAAATCTTATAGATAACAATAAAAGTAAGAAAGAAAAGTTGTCAAGATGCAAACATTCCAAATAACTTGTACTTGACGCAACATAAATTTTCAAACCCCATGACAAATATTCTGAATCTATAAGCGATTGACGAATATATATCTGAAAAGGTATAACAAAATAAGAAATACTATGAAACAAAAACCGATGGAATTCTAGTAACCATCACCGTCGATAAAATTAAAAATCTTCATAACTTGCCATGAAGTGTATTAATGCAACTTTTATTTGTAGTTTAAATTAAATTATTAAAATGTTTTACAAACTATATTTAGGATATAGTGAAACATTACATAGAATATAAAACTACAAATAAAGTTGTTACTACTTCAAATTAACTCCAGTATCCGTAAACCTTTAAGTACATTGCTAATTAGAAATTAAATTTAAATGAATATAACAGCATTTGCCAACGTATTTGACAAACAAGAAATAACAATGATCACTATACATGCTCGATTAAAATTATTAATATCGCTACCACATACTAAAGTTCAAAAATATCGCCATCTACTATGACATAAAGGAAAATTCTAAAATTTGATGAAATCACAAAAATCCTAGCTATTCAGAGTTTATGAGGGATACTCTAATGGTTTTAGTTTAATTAATATTGGAAAGGTGTACATATATTATCTAGCATCGAGAAGGACATGCAGTACAGTAATTAGTTCATTCCAAAGGAAATAATAGCAGGTATTAACTATATAACATTATTATTAATGTAAAATATATTTACCCATAATTGGATCAGGGCGACACAAACACACTTTTCAAATCAACATTCAAAAGGGGTTAATGGATTTCTTGACAAGCATCTTGACAGCTTTCTTTTATTGATATTTTTATATTTTTTACTAATTTTTATTTATTATTAACTATCACTTGATAACAACTGTTAATATAAAAAGGATAAGAGACAAAAATGAATGAAGCTAAATTTATTATTTCCAACACAATTAGTATAGCATCGATTAATTTAAGAGGTTCAAGATTTTGATGTAAATTAGCTCCATTCAATTTGGAGCCATTGAAATTACAAACGTGTTCAGTTTTCGTAGTATTTATTTCACATTGGTCATTTTCTGTCCGATCACAATTCCAACTTGACACTTAGAACTTGCCTAACTACACTTAAGTCTATTATTTTATAGCTCAGCAATTTTACATTAACCATCCTCTCCGAGTTTAACTGCACTGGACGATTCTCTCGTTACATCAAATTTATTACTAAAAGGAATAAAATAGTCATCAAAAATTCGTACACAGTTCTTAATCTACTTTGAGATTACATATTGTATATCTCGAAACAAAACTCATGTTTATGGCAGTGTAAATTTATTTGCCAATTTCACTATCTACCGTCTAGATTATGAAATATTTTAGTCTTTTTTACGTCTATACTAATGGGATAGTATAAGATTTATTTACTTTCAAATTAATTAGGTTATTGTTATGTTATTTTATGATGACTTTTTTATTTTGCAATGAATTAAATCTATTTATACAACAACAAATTTTATCACATTAATTCCTAAATAACAGTCGTCTTTGGACTTATTTCATTTTAATAATTGATTAATTATTATACTAATATGATATACTTTATATATAGGCATATATTATAAGTATTGTAATAAAGATGTCCATTTTAGTGTGAGCCCATTGGAAAATTCTCGGACTTCCACTTGGGTTACCTAAAAAATATTACCTTACATAAATATTTATAATACATCAGGAGATGGATATAAAACAAATATTAGTTAATATTATCTACAAATGATATCAAACTCAAAGGTGTATAAGCAAAACGACTTACCATTAAAAGTAAAAGAACTCGAAGGAAAATGATAAAATCGTAACTCTAACGATGTCAATGAGTAGATATGTAACGTAAATCATACGATTACTGAAAATACATGCAATTAAGCAATGCTTAAGAAACGCAATAAGTCAATATTTTAAACAATTAACTTAGAGATGTTATGTTAATTATATATAAAAATTAAAAACTGAAGTATGCAAACTAAACATTGTTGGCATTTCAGTTTTAGTCATCTACGATATAAACTCCACACGAGTCAAATTCGGGGCAAGATTCCAAAAGAGTGTGATGCACTAAATGAGCTAAATACAAAACCAAACGTAAAGTAATAGATCACAATAACTGGTTACTCCTTAAAGTCTACAAATAAATTGTACTTTTACAAATAAAATTATAATAAAATATAAAAAAGAAAGCACAGATTTCGTAAAACAAAACTAATGGTAAAGAAAAAACATAATAGACGACATAATAACAATGACAGTGAAATGAATAGATTAGACTAAAAATAAACTTAGCAGCTACAATAATACAAAGGCAATTAAAAATTAATGTAAACATATATAAATGGACGTGAATTATTACAATTTAAAAAAAAACATATTTTAATTATACTTTTAGATCAAGTCGTATTTCAATTTTAACAACTAAGAAACAATATACAGATGAACACTATTGAATTTCAAATTGTGATCTGTACATAAATTTTAGGTTTTTTTTATTGTTTATACAATATTCTAAACTATTTCTCTTCATATTATGTATATAAGGAACTTTATGTACATCGTCAGTCACAAAAAATGCGGAAATAACGTCGAAATTGTTAATACACAACGAGACGACCATATTCAAACTAGATTAAATGCATTCAGATCCATTTATCTATGTCCATAAAAAAAAAAAACAAGCACAGATTTTTACAGATTAAACATAAATGAGCACAGAACCAAAATGGAAGGGGCAATGTGACACGAATTTGAAACATGAGGGTCCGCGGTGTAAACGTCATAGAAACCGGCCCGTATTTCATTATCTCTGTACTCACCGAGAGCTGTTTGCAAGTAAAGCTGGGCTGGAAGGGAATAGCCGAGAACGTTGTGGGCGCGGACGTGTATCCTGTATCGAGTGTCGGGTCGAAGGCCCCGCACTTCGTAATTGATCGCTTCATAGGACTTTAGCTCCTCTGTAACGCAGTCTGATTCGCCTGATACACGCCATTCCCCGCTTACTTTTAATACCTGGATAGTTTCTTAGTTTAATATGCTGACTCTTAGTTGTCAATTATCTAATAATAATGATTTTACGGCAAAATGCAGGTGTTTTAATTGTTATAATTAGTATAAGAAAAATATGTTTAGGAAACGTATAAACATTTCAATGTAGCCGGATTTGAACCTGCGTTTAACGATACCATCTAAGGAATACTACTTATGCATGGATAGATTATGGGGACAAAGTCATTTTGCTAACCCGAACGCGGTACAAGAAGTATTGAAGGTTTTATTAAATAATACGTTTTGATGAGAATCATGAGATGAAATCAAATGAGAATCGTTTTGAGAGAAGAGTGAGGTCTGTTAGTTGGATTTTCATAAAGGTTATTTTTATATTTATTGTTTCCCTGGTCTAGCTATGAAAAATATTGAATGCGGAGTTCAATGTAATTTTTTGTCAGCTTAAGTAAATGAAAATGATACGTCTCTATATATTTTAGCTATAAATACTAGCTACATCATTAATACAAATTTATTATATAACATTTATTAACTAATTTATTATATACATCTAACGGCTACACGAACTATTTGAGATGCTTTTAATACGTACCGGACAGTAGCTGACTTCATACATGTCGATAGGTTCTCCATTATGCGCTGGTACTTTCCATTGCAGTTCATATCTGTCAGCATATTTGCCGTGTAGCAAAGATTCTGAACTAACTTCTTCCCTCCATTTCGGTTGTTCTGGTGGTGACCTATATTAATAAAATAAAGATTTATTTTTAAAAACCAAAAAAAAAAATTACAATCCATGATATAATATTAGCAATATATATGAAAAGAACGTGTTTATTAACAATAATTTCTAGTTGCGTTGGAAGTTTTTTAAAAATTTTACAAAAAACATACGATTTTACACACTTGACTCTTTCTTCTGGTTCTCTCTGACTATCCTGTTATATAAGAAAAAACTAAAAGCTAAAACAAAAAAATAAATGTTATAAAGTAAATATTTTACCTTCTAGGCATAATAACTGTCAAAGGAGCACCCCAAGCTCCGGTACCGACTCGGTTGACAGCTGCAAATCTAAAGTCATAAGTGAACATTGGTTGCAAATTCTCAACAATGTATGGGGAATTGACCGACCACGTTCTGTTCATTGCAAGATTCCAGTCGAAGTTACCGTTCTCTTTGTACTGCGCCGTATATGCTTGTATGGGAGGTCCCATGTCGTCACCGGGACCAAATATATTGAATGACACTGACGTTGCCGTAATTGTTTCTTGTTGAACCTGAATGGAAATTATGCAAATATAACATAGTTTTTTTAGTTTCTTGATACTTTTAAAAACCAGTCAAAACACACATGGAACCTATATTATATTAAAAAAAATATGCGAATGTAGCTATTTAGTATTAATTAATAGCATACCTGTGAAATAGGTCCTGGCGGGAATGCCTCTCGTAATTGAATAATATGTTCCGCTTCGCCGAGAGCGTTCGTAGCTAGACATTTGTAAATACCGTACAAGCTCCTATCTACCGGTGTAACTCTGACGTAACTGATAGGTCCCGATCCATATATTTTAACGTGCGGCGATTCCACCAAATCGTATTCGTGAAACCTTTAAAATAAATTATATATTAATATTGAGTTATATTAATATCTTTCTTTCAGTATATTGTAAAATAAGATATATTATAATAAAAAAACGTATTGTTCATATATTATTAAATAAATAAATAAATTATTTTGGTTTAATGTTATAAATAGAACCCATATTTTTTCTAATATTTCATAGTCAAAGACTATAGACGGAAATTAAGAAAATAAGAAAACAATATTTGCATATTGTATTACAAATAAAGCGTATTACGAACGACTTACTTCCATTTAATAGTAGCATTGGGTATACTTTCAGCGATACAGCTAAAGTTAACTGGTTGAGCGTTCCAGCTCCACACAGGCGTGTCTAGCATATGTTCGAACGATGGTTTGAATTGAACCGTCAAATGGCCATTTTTTCTAGCTTCCCCACCTTAAAAAATAAAGCATATATTTTTTTAAAGGTATTGTGGTTCTTTAATATCCCTTTTCTTCATACACATTTACAAATTGAGAAGCTAATGACAGGCGAATTATTTTTTTATTTACAGGGATATGTTAATATGAAAAAAATAGTAATGAAATTTAAGCTGTAGTAGCATAATATATGCTTATTTTGTCAAATAAATATACACGTTCCAATTTTGTGACCACTGTGGAGCTGCGTCTGACTGTATACGCAATGGTTGCAGGTTCGAATCCCGCTCGGGAGAATGAGTTATTTTTTTAAGTTCTTAAGCTATTTTCATTTCTCCGCTCTGGAGACAAGACAAAGCGCGGTTGTGTTCCACCACTCAATAAGTTATGTCTCAGATTAGGACGGAAAGGAGAGAACTGCTATGCGTGTTTGTCCTAACAGAAAACGTTATTAAGTGACTGCTCATTATGAAAAATATAATATGTAATGAAAGTCTGATAAAACAAAATACAAAGGACGAAATTATGAGAGTATAACTTATAAAAGAATTAGTATAAAGTTAATTATAACGTTGAAATATTCTTTATGAAATTGTCATTAGAATTAATTAAATATACGCTATTAATGTTGTCAGTAGGTAGAACGAAATTAAATTAATTCATCTTCGTCTGATATTACTTGTTAGTCTTATAATTTGATTGCAGACTCTTATATTTTATTAGCTAGATGAATACAAAAATAAATACATATTTTGAAATTTAGGAACTTTTGTAAATTTTCTAACAATACAGTGGTATAAGTAAATATATAAATACACGAAAATTATATCACACGATTTAGATTTCAATATGTTCATAGTTTCCACGGAAAATTAAAAATTCATTCTGGAATATACCTTCATTTTCCGCGACGCATTCATACAATCCATCATCGGTCCTGTTTAATTTCGATATTGTTATAACTGCGCTAGATTGCATTTGATCTCCAGTTTGACGACTGCTTGTTTCTATAGTAATTCTATGAACAATTAAAAAATATATTAATATTATTTCAATGTATTATATGAGAAAAAAAGAAGTATATTTTACCTTCCATCATCGTTGGGGCCATTTAAGAAACGATCGCTATTACTAAGTTTCCGAAAGCTTATCTGTGGAGCTGGACGACCAGAGGCTTTACATTCCAATCTGCCTTCGGTATTTTCAGCAGACGTCGTATTTAATAATTCAAATATTTTCGGTTTGACTAAAACTTCGACTTCTAGTTCAGTTTCGTTATGGCCCGCTTGGTTTACAGCACTGCATATATATTTTCCGTAATCTCCTGCTTCCACTCTGTCAATTCTTAGGATACCTTCAATTTCGTTCACACTAAAACGTGATGTGGTAGCTAGATTCTAAAAATTAAAATTTCATGTTAAACAATATCCTGCAACTTTAAAATACCACATACAAGCAACAAGGTTAAAAGCATTTACGTGAAAGTTTAGTTCTGTTCATAAAATATTATAAAAGATTTTACCTCGCGAGTTGAAGCCTTTATCCAAGAGTACGTGGGAGGAGGTTGACCTCGAGCTTTACAGGTAATAGATGCGGATTCACCTTCCTTGATAACGACTTTCGGTTCACGTTCCTCCATTTCTGGTGCAGTATAAACCTATGATATTTTATAAAATGAAGTAACTTATTTGAAACCTGTTACAAGCTGCGTTGTTTAGATATATAAAAAAAACAAAAGTAAAAAATTGTATACGAAAAAAAACTTCTGAAACAGTTTATACTTTGTATAACAAAATCTAGAAGCTAGGACTAGTTACTTTTTGTACATCGGACATATTTTACCTGAAGCTTAATATTTTTCTCCGCTAACTCTCCAGTTTGTATAACAACCGCTCGGCAAGTGTAAGTGCCGTCGTCACTTTCCTGGATGTTTTTAATTAAAAGCCCGTTTGCATGTATAACATATCGATCCCCTGTTAATATCTGTAATTAAATATGTATTTAGCATATATTTTTATCACACTAAATATATGTTTATTATTTGTTAAGTAAAATACTTACAGATGTTCCTTCTTTGAACCAATCCACTGATGGCGCAGGCTCAGCTGTCACTTCACACATGACTTTGAAATCTTTTCCCTTTGTTGCATACTGGTTTTCATTTGCGTTCGTCCATGTAATAGCGACTAAAATTTATACAAATATTATTACTTATAATACTTAATAAGGCCACCGTAGTGCAGTGTCTAACTATAAAAGCGATTGGTTGTGGGTTCGACTCCCACTCCCACTCACATTTAATCAGTTCACATTCACATTTAATTAATTTTTCCGCTTTGGGGATATAACAAAGCCCGCCGTTGAGTTCCGCCACTCAACAGTGAAAATTTCAATACATTATAATGTTTTTATTATTTGTAGAGCTTATTTAAATGTTATAAAGCCCATTTATATCACTTTGACTGTAATTGGAAATAACAAAACGCGTAATTAATCGGATATTTTCACAGAAATTCGGAAAAAGGTTTAAAGTTTAATTTATTTACTTTGTAACGTAAATCGTAATGTATGCAAACTCACCGAATGTATCGAGAACAACGCTAGCGTTGAGAGGCATGTTTGTGTACGTAGCTTCGCACGTGTATTTGCCCGCCATTGCGGTCGTGATAGACGATATGTAAAGCAATTGCTGCTGTTTCGCCGGCATCGGCTCTGTGTAGATTTCGGGCCTAGTACCGGCACTAGTGGAATAAAATATTTATTACTCGTACTGTGTACGATACAATACAACTTTATAGTATAAATTACAATTTTACTATTATATTATTAGAATAACATATAACCCTTATAATATATTTATTCAAATAAATAAAGCTTTAATACGAAAAATAATTTTATATGTACCAGATTTTTTTTATTGTCAATTATATGATATATTACTTTGCAAAGTTTCTTCAATGACTACCATACTTTACAACTATTCAAAAACCAATAAAAAATTGTATTTTGAGAAATTTCTAGTAGCATTGTTTCTATCTACAATCTAATTATATATAATAATATCCGTTGATTAATATATCAGATTTCTTCTAGGACTAATATACATATACATATCCAAAACTAAGCTATACATACGCAGCTTCATTAATAATGAGTCCTTTAGGGTCCCTCCACTGTGGCTGTGTAACGAGCGCCGGGTCCGGCGCGTCAGCTTGGCAGGTCAAAACCACTGACTTGCCCACAGCTACTGTTTGTTGCTTTTGCATAGGGAATATCCGTAGCGTTTGAGATGAACATCCTATAAAGAAAAGATATATATAATTTAGAGTAATTACTTTTGATTATTATTTTAATACAGTTTTCAGTTATAAAATATTTTCATTACATACACAATTAACTAATGTTAATATGTAAAATGTAAGTGTAGGTTTGCGTGTAAGTGATAGTGGTAAAAGTAATTTTAAACATATTAGTTATAAATGTTCAAAACTACTTTTTATTATAAATATAAATTAAACTTACACGTTACAAGGAAAGTAAATCTGGTATTAATTTAAGTATTTAAGTTAAAAATAAAGAAAAATATTTTAACCTAACAAGACTTAGTATCCAAACACTGAAATTTCACAACATTTCTACTAGAGATTAAAATAAATAGGCAATTACTTTGGAAGAGAGTTCGCTCTGTAAAATATTTGATTCTGCTTAAATAAAGTGGGGCAGCCGACGCGGACCGAACTCTTTAATTAAGTTTGACGCAATTTATTCAGAGGCACGTGACGAAGATTCTTATTTTGTATCCATTATTCTTACACATTGCTTACGAGTATACCACAAAATCTTGTTATTATTCATATTGCATTTTGGGGGTAATAAAATACGACATCGCAATTGTCGCTATATTAATTTAAAGACAAATTGTTTGTCTATAGATGATTTAATTTTACTTAATATAGTCTTTTTAAATTATTAAAAAAAATAAAAATATTGTAACATTATACATTTAGTACTGTCTAATTTAACCTTTCTTTTTTATACAATGTATAAAAAACTCTATTCTTTTTCTTATTTTGTAAATTAAATACATATAGCATACGAAGAACACGTTACTAAGTGTATAATTATTGGCATTGAAAATGTTTATCTCATATTTCTCATGATTGTTGGATTGTAAAGTCAATGAGAATAAATAATAAATGGCTAAATGAAAGTATTGCATGCGACTTTTTGTTGTGCTCTCATCGATTAGTTAATGCAATTGTGATATTATTAAATATAGTATAGATTACAAAGGCAGTTCTTATTTTTATTTTTTTTATTAATGTATGTAGCCTCTGTGCTGTAGTAAGAAATATTTCATGACAGTTTTCAAAAAAATTCTATATCTGATGCATTATTAAGTCTCCTTGTACCTAATCTCTTGCTCGTCGTGAGTAAGATAAAATACTGTGTATTAGAATTCATAAATGTAATAAAAATTAATAAAGTAAATAAATATATACATTATAGTCACTAATTAAGATTTTAATACAAAATATTTTCTGTGTTTATAACTACTTTATATGCCTTACATTTGAGTAAGAATTTTGTTTACGATGCACCGCAAAGATCAATGTAGCTTACAAGTCGAGGCTCCTCGATTTCACGTCTGAAGGCGCTTAAGGAGTTTCTGCTTATTAGGGATTTTTCAAGCTACATATCTCTTCATCTTGCAATTTGAACGACTATTGTAAGCTAGCACTGTGTTATACTAGTTAAAATTATACTTCAATATAAGTTCTAGGCTATGCTATAACTGTATGTACGAAGTTATCCTCAACAATTAATCGGTTTGCAAAACTTTAACGGTAACAGACAGGTGCTTAAGTCGGATGGATATTCTACGTTAATCACTGTTTCGAGAGCAATACGTTACCTTAATAAAATATTTCACAGAGAGTGTTTATTTAATAATAGACAACGTACCAACTACAAAAAAGAAATATTTTGAAAATGTATAAAAATTTGAACGCAGGGGGATTTGAACCCGCGCCTCTTGAAAACCGTTGGAGCGCTCTGACCGCTAAGCCATGCGTTCTACATCCAGCTACATTGAAATTTTTATACCCTTATTACAACTTATATTTGTAGTTAGCATCTCTTTACAGAGAGATTTTTACAAATTACTGCTACCCAAAGATTATTCTACGAGCAATCGTTTGGCAAGAGAGAATGCTATTTAATAAATATTTTCAACATTTTATTTTCACTAATTTTAATATAACATATTATATGTCTTCTTAGAGAATACTTGGCTATGTTTTAGCGGAATTTAACACCGCACCTAATTTTATTACAACTTTACGCTAAACGCCTTTTTCTCGTATAGCAGGGTGAGCAGAGAGAGGGACCTTAATGGCAAAACACTCGTTTCCATCTTCCGCTCGAATTTCGAAAAATGTGTGGCAGGACGGACACCAGTATCGCATTTATATATCTATCGCGCTATAAACGATGTACCAATGTGTAATGGACGTTGACCTTAATTTAATTACATAAGAAAAATATTGATAAAATTGACAAATAAAAATTAAAACAACTGCCACAATAGCATCGAACAATATTTTTCAACAAAGAAAAGATACATTTTAATGTGAGATATATTAATAATGAATATCATGTCCGACACACATCCGCACGACTTGCAATTTCATATATTATATTATTATGGAGAACGGTTTTTATTCTAACACGATATTCACGTTCGTCATACAATTCAAACACGAGCTGATACAGTCGTGCCTTTAAGTTGTAGCTTTTTATTTTATTTTTGCAATCTAGTCCTTATTTCAAAGCTAATAATACGAAGGGAGAAATATTATTGCCGACTGTACTCATTCTTTCTATGGAGGCGCATGATTTTTTTGCCATTTTTAGTTATGCAGCATGCGTGCCGGGACCCTTTCTTATCCTCGAATTTTCCGTAGACACTGTGCGCTGCATTTCGTATAAAATATATATATTATTTACAAGAAGACTATGTCTGCATCATGTGATTTTTCAAAACAAAAGCACATTTTTAAGGGCATCGATTTTATATATATAATAGTTTATATTTATTTAGGAAACATACAGTAGGTATATTTTAAATATATAATGAAGACTAATTAGATAATACATAAGCCAATAAAGTTTCCTTCAACTACAAGACAGTTAAAATGTTATTATAATATTTCGACATCAAATATATTAAATTAAAAATATAGAGGATGTCATTGCAATAAAAGTTGATTTTCTCCACCATTCAATTTTTTTTACCAAAATTAACCCGACCAAAATTACACACAATGAGGGGGAGAACGTTAAGTCTGTGGACAATTTTCACAACGAGGGCACAACAAACCTAGTATAGGTTTGTAAATATTTTGTATTTTCATCCTTATTCTTGAACTGTTAAGATTTATAAAAGTGAATTTTAATCAAATTTTCGTGTACAATTGAAATAGGGCCGGATAGATTAAAGGGTTAGAAGAAAATTTGTATGCTTCATAGCGAGACCGCTACTGGTGATCCCCACGCGGTTTTGTATTACCAATTACGCTCATTTTGGATCCTAACAAGGCTTTTGTATCCATTAATAATAGTGACACACTGGCAAATAGGTGCTTTTGTTGATGGTTGTAATTAATTCATATTATGTTAAACATCGTCATACTAAGTTACTATAACTACTTAAAAGTAAGTGAATTCCACAATGTTTTATCAAAATATTTAACATTATAATTAACATTAACATTTAACATTATTATTTAATATTTAACATTAACATTTTTTAAAGTTTTATTCGCACACTAAGGAAATAAAAAAAAACATATATGCTTAGCATGCACTTTAAAAAATGTTAAAAATAGCATTCTCTCTTGTTGGCTTATTCCAATCTATTGTTGTTTAAATTCTGCCTCACATGTATTGTTTCATAAAAGTTAGACAAGTTCATTGATCATTTAGGTTTTCGCACTTAAAGTAAACATTTTATGTATAATGAGTTATATTGTAAAGCATTACTCGAGTTACAGATGTACACGATACAAATCTCACTTTGTATTTTTTTTAACATTTTTTAAAGTGTTAATCGCACTTAGGAAATAGAAAACGACATATTTAGAAAACGTATAAAAAATTGAACGCAGCGGGATTTGAGAGGGATAATCTTTGGGTAGCAGAAATTTGTAAAAATTTCTCTACAAAAAATATAAGTTGTAATAAGCGTATAAGAATTTCAACGTAGCTGGATGTCAAACGCATGGCTTAGCGCTCAGAACGCTTGAACGGTTTTCAAGAAACGCGGGTTCAAATTTTTATAAGTTTTCTAAATATGTCTTTTTCAATATTAAGATATTTATATTTTATTATAATTAACCTGCAATTTGCAATGTTTTATATCTTTGTTTGCTATTTCGGATAAAATAGTATATGTACACTGAGGGAACAAAATAAATTAGTCGTACGCTGAACAAACCCAACTCAAATGTATCCCTATTTCGATAAAACGTCCAATTCACCTTTAACCTAACAACAATAAGCCAATAGCACACAGATGAAATGAACCTGAACAGTTTTAGGTCTGCCCGAGACCTCTGTAAATCCCAGTGGAAATTACTCATACAAGCTAGGGGCAGTGGGGTAACAGTACAAGAATACCTATACTTAAGTTGAATAAATAAAAAATATCTTTTTCAGAGTATTTTCTACAAACTTATTATAATTGATGGCTTATAATTAAAAATAAGTAAGTACGCAAAAAGTTTTAAAAAACCATCAGTAAGTAGTTTAATATATTTTTTTGTATAGGATACTTTGAGTTGCATATATTTACGAAAGTCAGTTCGTTCGTAGAATAAACATATGAAATTTATATTTTTTTTTAACTACAAGTATTGAATGCAGACATTTATTGTATCAGTTATTCAATAAAAATAATTTTATAAGTCTATTCTTAATTTAAAAAAGAAATTTTTGTAATTTAGATACTGCATATAGGGTAGATAGGCATTGTGATTAATTACTTTTTGGCATTATTTCCCAATTAAGCCTACCTTCCCCTAACTTTGCGTCGCCCGAGGGAGCGGCCTACGTCTTTGCAGATGAAAACAAGAAATCTCTGTTGTATTATCGCTTAAACTTGGATTAGGGTACAAAGGTGGAAAGCACGTAATCCAGTGAGAATGAATACGCCCATGTTACACTAATCTCGCATTGTTTGTTCACAAGCTTCAGCTTTATAGGCGACAGTTATATGCGTATGAACGCTACAACGGTCTAAATACTATAATACACCATACAATATACTTACTTTCATCCGACAAGTTGCCCATTAATATATATATATATATATATATATATATATAACTCTTGCTTATATATATTCAAGTGTTAAACTCAAGAGAGTTAACTTTTCCATTACCAAGGAAACTAAAAAAATGTACATATTTTTATTTTTTATATATATTATACAATTAAAAATAATATATATAGTTTTTATATTTAGTGATTTACACTTAAATTCGAATAAGTTTGTAATGCCAAATTGTTTGCGGGAAGTTGGAAATCCTTGTTGCTTTATAAATTCATGGAGCTGTACGTTTCATTTAACAAATAGCACAAAACGCTCTGAAATCTTAAGAAGCTCTTAGGAGTAACAGAATTTCAGCGAAATATAGATTATTGTAACCCTATATAAATACTCTGTCAATTCTACACACAAAATATTAAGTTTTATACCACCATTAAACCACATAATATTAATCTTTGATACAAGAATTGTTTCCATTAACGATACACTATTATGTGTAATGAAAACCGTTCCAGCTGTAACAATAAATTTTCTCTTTCACGCTTTAACTACGAACGAACGTCCGAAATACCCGCCTTCATTATCAGTTAAGCGAGGGCCCTTCGCAAAAAAACATTAAAAGCCCTATCTAAAAAGCTGAGTACAGGGGCGTAACGAAGTGGAATCTTAAAACAATAGCTAAATACGAGGGTCAGCCTTTTCATACCATCCTCTACTTAAACTGAAGATCACTCAATATATGCTGAATCCTAAGAATTTTACGACGCACATTTTAGACAGACCGCTTTATTGCGTTTGAAATTTATACTGTCCCAGGGGTGCTATAAATTTTTGTTGAATTTACAAGAAAACAATTCACCGTACACGCCTGTTATTCAATCCGTATGCTACCGAAGTTAAGTAGGGTTGAGAACTGAAAAGAAAACATTCTTGCAAAATCTGAAAACGTATCTAGATTAGATAGAGAGACGTCTGACATTATTTAGTTTTGTTTGCCAATTGCCCATCCTTTAAAGTCGGGAATAGGTAGCAAATTGATCCAATTTCACCCCTGTCTACTCCGGCAAACCATTAATTACTGGTTGATATGTACCTACCGTGCTATGCTTCAGTAAGCCTATTACTTCGTTTTAAACCCACGAACAAACCAACATAATGAGCTTGATTTATTATCATTAAAATAAAAAATATATATAAAAAAACGTAGCAAAGACAATACACATATAAATATGACCAAATAGTTGCGTCAAGTTACGCAATAAAATGAAACGGAAATTGTATGATTTAACGTTGGAGACAATTTATCTTATAATCTCATGAATTGTCACCTACGCACTTATTAGAGTCAATTTCGCAGCTTATAAATTAGGCATTCATATGCAGAAGTGAATCGTTACTGCAATATGTTATATAACATGCAAAAATCTGGTAAAGTTATAATGTGGTATAATACTTTTGTTGGGCTTTAAAGTGCTTGTAAAAGAGATTAAAACAGAACATTTTTTTGTGATTTTGCCATTTCCATAGAAAAATAAGTGATAAGACATGATAAGACAAAAATAATGAAAAAAAACATACAGGGCATAGATCAAATTACTTAGCTTGTACAAGCTTTAAGAATTATTTAAACAACTTAATACCTTTGACGCAAACAGCGTTGTAATTTGAAATTTAACTTGTCTGAACGACCCACTGTGCTACTGCGTGTAGCTGTTGCTATATTTGCTATATTTTTAAGCATTATCATTTGGATACTAAACACTCAAGAACACGATATGAATAAAGAAGTTAAAATAGATATTTTTATATTTTTCAACAGTAATTATATTGATCTATTATCACTAAGAGATAATTTTACAAAATTTCTACGGCAACCAAAAAAATTGTATTTTACGTCCACTCAAACGACTCATTTATTATATACTCATTTATTATATACTTTAATTTTAAGAAAAAATCCAAAAATTAATGCAATATTACATAATACAGCATCCGTTTGTATGGCCAGAAGTACCTCTAAAATTTTGTTGTAGTCCACAATCAAATTAGTTGTTTCACAAAATGTTTATATAGTAAAGTAAAGTAAACTAAAGTCTAATATATATATATCTATCTGTAAACCGGAATGCGCAATAATCACGTCAGCGTCAGCCATGATTTGTATTCCGCACCTCTGTCTATCCGTCTGGCCAGATTAATTATCGACGGCACCCCTCATGTTTGCAAATTAGGCCCTCTGACTTGTTGACTGTAAATCTTGGCCATACAAGAATTACTTTAAAGTACCTTCTTTTCATAGAGAATATATTTAACTTAAATTTATTATATTTAGTGCAATGCTTACTTTTCAATTTATAATATATAGGCATAATGACAACACTTAGTGAACTCTAGAACAAAACTGAACACGCAATGTCCCTGATTCGGGCGGAAAGTGGAGAACGGAGTGTCTTTACAGCAGGGGTATACAAGAAAAAGTGTGTAGAAGAAGCTAAAAGCTTTTATTACACTTATCTCATTGTTTGTTGTTATAAACTATAAAGACTACACACGTTTGTGAAATGTTGATATTGCTACATACAGAAAGCCGATCACTCTTACAACAATCACGCACTGTTTGCCGAAATATTTCAACAAGGGGATGCTACGTGCCACAAGACGCGATGAAATCATTAAAGCCATTCTTCAAAATATTAAGTAGATATATCTGTTTACTGATGCAATGTTGTTTCGCACAAAATTAGTTAAGATTATCTAGGATTTAGCACGAAAGCATAAACGTAATGCTACCAGCCATTTTGTGTGGAACGCCTAAAAGGATGCTTGTTGCGGACGTTATTACAGCCATAATTTTACAGAGACATGTGACGGCAAACTCTCATGAGACTGAGCGCATGAAAACCTCTCACCATGTCTAATTATACGTGAATATATTGCGAGAAACTCGCTTGAAATTTTAAACTAGGAATTTAAATCTCAAAAGGATCTCCATTCAAATAAAACTATAGTTATACATATAAATAGATTATAGGATAGAGAAAATACATAGTAGTTTTGGTTTATTTTTCTTCTACATGGTCGTTCCCACGTAGCAGGAAGGGAGCTCTCGCCCTCCCTGCTACGTGGGTAGGTTCTGTGAACCTAGTGTCATGGCACGCCGTTCTCCAGTTTCGGCCGGAATCGGAGACATTGAGTGCGTATTGAGTGGCAGACCTCAACGCCGCGCTTTGTTTTGTAACTAGAGCGTAGAAATGAAAATTAATTAAATATTATCGTCATCGTGTATATAGTCAATTGCTGTCATACTCCGCCACGACGGCCTCGATTTTTTTTGTTAAAGGGAAAAAATTGCAAGTCCTAGCCGAATATTAAAATGTTGTTATTATAATTTTCTCGTGACGATGAAAATATATATAAATGATAAATTACAGGACCGTTGTAGCAAAATAACCTATTAAAATTATACAAAAATATTATTCAGTAATAAAATTCATAGCAAGAAATTGCAGATTAAAATATTCGTTATATTTTTTTTAATCTTCATTCTTTTTCTCGCATAGCCGAGTAGTCAGAGAGGACCTAGTACCAAGACGTTCCTCACCTCTTTCCGTCCGAAATACGACACTATTTTTCTTAGGTACCAAAGCAGATAAATGAAACAAAAATATATAATAATCCCAATTCCAAGTGGGAATCGAGCACCTACAGTAGTTAAACGCTGTCACATTGCGCCACAATGGCTTTTTTATTTTTACATTACATAATTGTTATAAAATGATGAATTTTATGAATTTTAATATCATGAATACACAACACAAAATTTTAACTTCTTTGAAAAAACATCTTTTTAATCATATCAAGCATTACAAAATATTGGATAGTGAAATTTATCACACTATAATAATATATACGGACATAAGCTCGAATTATAAAATAAGTTAATAAGTAGTTATTGTTACTTTCTGACTTTTATGTATGTATATAATACAATAAAGTAAAAAAACCTGTCAGCTCATACTGCCTCAGTTTATGCTTAGAAATTTTGTTTATATTGTACTTTACAAAACTTTCAGGGCACGATGATTTTTTTTTTATTATATTTCAAATATATATTATAGTAAAGAATTTCAAGGAGACATAACATAATGTGTTTGATGAAAAATGTCAAAAACTAGTTTCGAAATCCGCTAATAAGAATCCCAGAGTTGAAATAAATAATTGGCGCTTATAATAATAAAAGAAAGAGAAAACTATTGTATCAGTATAAAAGAAATACAGGTGCATATCGTTGTTTTCAATTTAAGAGTGGAGAAGACTGACTCGTTCCACCGAGGGCGCTCCTTGTGCTCTAATGCGCTTCGTAACGGGAAAGTGGCAGAACGAATAATTTTTCCACCGCTTCGATTTTCAAAGTTGGCTGTCGCTCGCGGCACTCGTCAAATACGCAGCCCTATACTTATTATATGGGCATCTTTGTGTTTGACCTAACCATAACGACTTAAAGCCTAAGTTACATAGCGAAGCTTCAAAGTATAGGGCATTTCTGACTTTGGAGTACAGTTTAATGGTTTTGCAAAGTATACGCAAAGTCTTTCATCACGAAATGAAAAGCGCTTTGGTACCGACGGCTTGGCATGGTAAACCTGAATTTTGTATTAAAAAATATAAGGTGATTGATCTATTTAAATTATAAACTGAAGGTTTGTTAGCTCCAGGTTGGTTTTGTCAGTAACAGCTCTGGATGTGTTAGTTAAAAACTTTTTAAGAAAGCTTATCATTAGAATTTTAGTAGATATAGCTATATATCTATGATATAAGTAAAAATCGCTTAGACGTTAATCCAATAATATTCTAAGACGATAAAACTCTATTTTGAAATATGTTGTTTTTTATTGTCTATTGTTGTAAATCTAAAGACAATGGATGTTTTCAATACGTTTATTTATTTAAGCAATGTATATAGTGTTTTATAATAAAAATATTTACCTTCCCCTCGATTATATCACTCGAAGCGTAACGTTGGTCACATCCCACAGGCGACCCTCTAAAGCTTCATATCACAAAGATTGTTTCTAAGATCAAATCTTTATAACCAATATTTGATACATCAAAAGGATCAAGAACGAATGAAATATAACTGGAATAAGAAAATCTGCTAATAGTATTTTATCCCATGCTAAATGTATGGGTAAATAACACTATCGGTACGGTAATCAAATTAAATATACAACCAAATATATTTAGGAAATTGCATAGAAAGTTTTAAAATTATATTTAAATAATTCATACAAATATTGTAAATGCGAAAGTAGCTCTGTATGTCAGTCTGTGACGTCATCGCGGCCAAACCACTGAACCGATTATGATGAAATTTTTATTAAAAGATATTTGAGGACTTTTTTTTAGGATGAACATAGGCTACATTTTTATCTCATTTTTTTTAGTTTTTTCAGGAACTCCATTGTTTTACGTAAAGGCCGCCGAATACGAAATAGCTATCTATAGGTTACGGGGGGAAATTGCGAGCGGGTCGCTAGTTTAAAATATAATTTCATTACAATTCATGTTTTATGCTGTTATTTATTTTCGTTATACCTTATTGAGCATAAAAATCGTAATAACAATAAGTGAAAGCTACTCTATTTTATATCGTAATCTCATTATTTTAATGAAATAGTAATAAATTTCAGTGAATTATAGAAACATATAAAGTAATAGTAAAGAAACGCATATTACAGAAAGTGTGCTTTTAATTTAATTTCCAAACGTGCCAATCAATTTTGTTTATTGACTAGAGATGGCTAGTGGCTAGGCAAGTGGCTTCTAATATAATAAACGCAATAGACTATAATACTGGTTAATAACGGTAATTTAATGTCTAAAGGCAATTCGCTAGGTCAGTCAAATGACTGGTGGTGACTGATAATTGTGCAAAATTATTTATGTTAGTCGAATAACGTACTCGTAATTTGACTATTATAAGTGTTTGAGTTTAATATTTTTGGGAGGCGTCTGACACACGACGAGTACAGTACATTGTTGTTAGTTCACGAGAGAAAGTTGATTTAAAAAAAAAACATTAAATTTGTAGTATGTGCAAATTAGCGAATTTTCCTCGAATTAACACAAAGGTAACCTAAATATTCGACATTCACAGCTTCATCATCACATTCTTTGAATATCGATTCATCAAAATAATAAGTAAATTCAATCCGAGTCCGATCTCAAGGAGGATAAAAAGGCTCATTAGCAATTCCCGAACGTTCTTCCAAATGAATTCTAATGAAGTTAATCACGAGTGAGGGTAGTAAACCCCCTTTTTTAATTTATTTGTGAGAGCCCCTCGAGCTACCCATTGATAGCTTTTATTGCCTTTGGAAGTGGGTCACAGGTTTTGTTTGTTAATTTAATTATTTAAATTTTTTGAATTCGCAACCTGAATCTGTATTCGATGAAGAGTGTATTCGACGTGGACCTGGCGGTATTTTTTATCTTTTATTTTTCAACTACTACTTACATTAAATAGAACATAATATTTGTCTAAGGCCAATCTGTAGACATAGGAGTTATAAGACAAGTTAAAAGAAAGAAAATTCAAAAGACGATATCAAATAAAATTACATATATACCAAGAAGAAGACGAAGCTTAACATTTTGGCTGCATTTAGGGTCACGTGCGAGATAATGAACTGACGCAGCGGGCACGTGACGACGTCTGGACGCTTCATGGAATTGTTCTTAATGATACAGAACAGGTACGACGACAGTCGCGATGCTAAGGACTGCTTTTTAAAACTAATTTACCGTCTTGTCTTGGTAACAAAAAATTGAGATTCTTTATCTTTGAATTATTTGATTGAATTTGATTGAATGATGAAATAATGTCCTGCTTAACTTAAAATATGATATTTCTTTTAACGTATCGTCCGTTACATACATACATACATATGTGTATACTGGTAGAGATTTTTTTTTAAGGCTTATGTCACTCTTTCTTAAAAGGTTGAATCACTTTTCATGTTATTATTGGTTACTTAATTATTTGAATTAATTGCTTGATTGCAGAATGTGCATGATGCAGTAGGACAGTGTCTGACTATAATCGAGATGGTAGTGGGTTTGATTTCCGCTCGGTGGGATGATTATATTTAAATTATTTTCATGGCACCGGTTTGGTAAGAAGACAAAGCTGGATGTTGAGTTTCGCCACTCAATACGCAATGTCCGAATTTCGGAAGAAAGTAGAGAACGGAGTGTTATTACACAAGGTATTTTTTGACTACGTTTTTGTGCCATTAAGTGTTTGTTTTGTCTGACTATCCTGCGGTAAAAAAGCGTGAAGCTACTAAATTACTTGAACTAATGAGCTTTATTTTAAACTAAACGACAACAAAAGAATATTTCGTGTACAACTCAATCCAATATTAAAATCAAATGAATTGAATATTTAGATAAAATTCCGTTTCATTCACAAAGTAACCTTATTTCACATTCTGATGTGAATAGATTCAGGAAATACGAAGCTACAGGTAGCAGACACAAAGCGACAATGGCTCTGTAGTATCTAGATATATGTACATACCTATAGTCTTTTATTCTGTAGTTTTCTTTGACTGTCATGTTCACGAGATACTATTAATAGCACCACTATTGAAGCTTCTTTAATATTTTTATATTATTCTTGAATAAATAATATTTTAGGCAAAAATAAGATGGGTAAAATAATAAAGGTAAGGGTGCAGCAATTTGTAAAAATCTCTCTACCAAGATGCTAACAACAAATATAAGTTGTAATAAGCATATAAGAATTTCCACCTAGCTGGATGCAGACCGCATGGCTTAGCGGTCAAAGCGCTTGAACAATTATCAAGAGGCATAAGTTCAAATCCGTTTAAATTTTTGTACGTTTCAATTTTTATACGTTTAAATATCTCTTTTTTAATTTAATTAATTAATTGTGCGTATAACACTTTAAAAAAATATAATAACACTAAGATATATTTTATTTATTAACAAGACTGTGTAATCGACTGTTCAATTAATTTAATGATATAGATATATTACATACAATCACGTAATTGTACGTGATTTTAAAATAAAGCAGAATTGATAAATCACGTCATAATTTGAATCCTCACGCAACAGTTTAATCCAAGCATATTCAAATTGTTCGACAAAGGCGTCGTCTTACTTAGGTGTTATCTTATTAACCTATAAAAACGGCTGTTCTGATTCATCATCGCCGAGCGTAAACTATTCTCCACCATGATTTTTAGTCAGTGGGGTATTTTGTGCAGATTAACCATTAAGGAAGGATTTTTGGAAATTCAACCCCTAAAGGAATGAAACAGGGGTTGGAAATTTGTATAAAAGTCCGTCATTTTTAAAGTTAGAAAAATCATACTTTTATATATATAAAGTGAAATACCTATCACCCCTGAACCCCTCAATCTCCCAAAGGGGGTGAAATAAGGGTTACACATTTGTATGAGAGTCCATCGCTTTTAAGCTAGAAATATTAATGTTTATGCAAATTCAAATTTTATCCTTAAGGGGTGAAATAGTTTATATGGACGTTGGTAATTTTTTAATTTAGAAACATGTAATATCTGGAAATTCTACGCTTAAATACATCTCAAACGTTCGATCGGCACATTGAAAGTTAGAAATACTCATTTTAGGGTTTTTAAAATATACTGAATAAAATGAGTATTTCGAAGAGATCGTAATCAGCGTATGTAATGTTTTAAGTTAAGTAGGTGCATTATTCCAAAACCTCTTTGTAAATATAAACTATATTCTACGTGAGCAAAGCTGCAGGCTTACTAGTTATATATATTTTGATTATTATTATAACTCTATAATTAAGATGAATTATAAGAAAATCTCTAAGACACCGCCCTAATGAATACCGCTTTCGACAATCCTTTTTATATTTTAATTGTAGAGTATTCGATACTTATTACTGAAATATAAAAAGTAATAATACATTTTTTATTATTCTAGAGACAAGGCAAACAATCGTTCGAGTCACATGATATAACACCAGAGGAGCTATAGGGATGTTGCCGGCCTTTAAGGTGGAAATAGACGCGCTTTTTGAAGGTATACTATATTGCGGTCGAATCGACCTGGAAACACTGCCACTGGTAGGCCATTCCACACTTGAGTGGCACGTGGAAGGAAGTTTCTACGAAATCGCACGGTAGTAGGGTGCTAAGTATTCAGATGGTGAATATGATGTTTCTGTTTTTAAATATTTTTTTTGAAATAAATAAAAAAAAGCATATTTTTAAATAAATGTGTCACAGTAATATGAATACTTCTTAATATGTATATCGTTTTAAAATCAAAATGAGAAGACTAATAAAATTATATAAAAAATAAAATTAATCAATTAATTTTAAAATGGTCGTTGTCCATTATTCTCCAGGCTTCATTCGAAATTTAGTCCACACGTACAAAGTTTCGGAAACAAAGGAAACTAGTTTTATAATAACACATTATAACAAATGAATTATATTACTAAGTTACAAAGCGTGACACAGGTGGTCACTCTCTAACTCGACTAATTTGTCACTTTAGGCCGGACACCCTTAAGATATAGTTTGCTGTAAATATTATTTGCATGAGTTAGGTAGACGGATATAAGTTTGGGATCGAGGGACACATGTGTCTAACGTGATATAATGTATTAAATAAATGAAAATTTTAAATCATATATATACGAGTATTATTGGTCACCTAGTTTTCTCTTTTCATAAAATTTTTAATAAATTATTAAATATATAAGATTTTTTTAAGGATTATTTATCGTTTTACGTAAGAAGAGTTTCTCACATAAAGCTCATTTCTGACATAATCAAAATATTCACTGTTTCTTTATTTTCTTACAATATTGTAGAAAATAAGCACACAATCATACCCTATTTATAACTTAATAGACTAAGAACAAAAAATTACTAGCCGTAGTACAACTCGCAAGCATTCCTGCCACTTTTTGCTCGGTCGGAAATCCTTATCCCGCTCAAGTCTCACGGTTTGCGCCTGGTTCTCATCATTTTTTGTCTTCGCTTCCGTTCTTAACACACCGTGTGGGTTCACTCGACTAGCACGTCATTTAACCGTCAGATTGCTGACATATTGCGACTGATAAGGCAGGTAACGACTTTATTACGTTTGGTATACTTTAAGATACTGACTGTAAACGCTATTAGTTGTGGATTCGATTTCCACTTGGAGTAATGATTATATGTAATGATTTCCATTACTTCACTCTGATAAGAAAGCAGCAAAGCGCGTTATGTTGCGCCACTTAGCATCTAATGTCTCGAAATTAATCCTGCCATATGGAAAAAAGACAATAAAAGGTTTAAATATTTTGGCATTACCAAATAATTATACTTCTTATTTTAATATTATTGCCGTGCTCGCTTTCTCTCTGAAACTCGGTCAAAAATGGTTTATCGTCGATATAACTTTCTATACCGTTGTTACATGGGAGGTATTGTGTCAATACGCTCCCTTTTCCATTACGCTCTTTATTCTATGTCAAAGACAAAACTTATAATTTTTCTTAAAATTAATTGATATAAGCAATATTTAAAGATTATTTTCATAAATAAGATTCTTTAATTTTTTAGCTATTAAATCAATTGATGTAACAGCTTCTTAACAGATCAACTAATCTAATGTCGAATTTAACAAAATTTTACAGTTTTCCAAGTTATATTTTAACACAATTTAATCAAAACTCTTTGATATATTGAATTGATAATTATTTGCCATTTCCGTCCATAGTCATTTGCGTTGCGTAAAATTAAATTGCGAAATGTAAACATTGTTAACTACGCTCGACGCGACGGCTTGATAAATTGGAAGAACAGCTTCCAAAGCTGAAAGCTGTTTCGGAGAAAAATCTACAAATTCGATTTAAATATTGGCACAATAAATTGGTACAAGCTAATTAATACCTTATTGGTAACAATTTGTAAATGATTAATGAGTCATGTAGGAACTGTGATTCAAAAGTAAATGAACGTATTTGATTGGACGTACTAATTTCGTATTAATAAATTCTTTATTTTTCAGTATGTTTAATGGCATTACTTGTTGTAATATTGAATTCTGACAGGTAAATTCGCAGTTGATATCGTAAGACCAGAGAAAGTCTCTAAAGGAATATAAAAATTTGACTGAAGTGGTGCTATTGAGAAACAACAAGACCGATTGTAATACAAAAGTAGCCTGTTATATTTTAAGCTTTTCATTTCAAACAATGTAATGTTAAACTAAAGCAACAAAAAGATAAGCTTTCCTAATCTGCTGGTGTAAGCCTACACTCAAAGTGTCTATTGGCATTATTTCAGCTTTTATTTTAGCCCCGATTTTATAAGTAATTGAGAAGTTTTGTTCGATATCAAATTGTCAGACATCGAAAGTTTACTTTGTTTACTTGCCAACATCAAATTGAGACGTTCAAAAGGTTACCTGAAAATAAAAATAATCATTAGTATCAAATATCAATAAGTAATCTATGTTTATAGAAAGATAGTGATTTAACAAAATATATTACTAGAAAAGACATACATCGTTTCTTATATATTAATAAAACATAGCAATATGTTTGTTAATTATCTGTTCTAGGATTCACAATATTATTAAGACTTATATGTACGTAAGAATCAGAAAGTGTACACAATTTCTACTTCATATCTATACAAGTCCAACTAAGCAATAATGTTATATAAAATAGAGAATAAGTGAAAAGGTATAACTGAAGATAATTTACTTTCCATTTGATAAAATAGCCACTTTAACAAAATTATCAGGTAAAAGCTAGTCTATAACTTGCGAGTGAATATTCATATATTATTAGTAATAAAACTTAAACCGTTATATGTATGTAAATCATAGCTTAAGTCAAATTACACAACTGTACACCAGACTATTATTCGTATACAACATGCAAATTGACAAGCAAACAAGAGATCTGGGAAGACAAAGTACAGACCGTATTTGTGAGTAATGCGATGCTCCCAGCATTGCTAACGGTCACATTCGTCTTAAACCTGACTTATAAGCTCAACTATTCGTCATACAACAATGGCATATCGTTTTATATTGTCCTTTTACATACAATGTACTTTTAGAATTATATTATATTTAATTCAAGTATTATGATTTATTTAAATATTACAAATAGTTTCAAAATCAAAAGTTTAGTTGTAAGTTATCACTTGTGTCGGGGGTCCTCATTACTACACCTGATTTATTGTGTTCTATAATGATAATAATTATGTACTTATTTATGACGTAGATCTTAGCAATAACTAAGAGTGATATGTTATTAAAAATATGCAAAGCAAAGATTCATACTTTATATTAAATTCACGTAGTTTATATAAAATTCTGTTCTCAAACACACACACGTCAAGAATGACAAATGGGGGGGTCTAAAGCTAGCAGGCGAGGGTAATTCAACACGCAGAAACATCTAACAAGACCATATTAAATTACGGGCATTTTGCTGTGTATCTTGTCAGGTGCATCTTAGAAATACTTAGGATTAGATTAAATAGGAAATTTATACAAAATATGTGTATATTGTATGAGGCCACCGTGGCGCAGTGGGAAGGCGTCTGATTATATAAACACAGTTAGTTGCGGATTCGAGTCCCGGGTTTCTGGGTTAGATTCTCCGTCGGAGGAATGTTTATACTTAAATCATTTGTACTTAAATCATTTTACCGATCTGGTACCCTAATACAAACGGAGTTGCGGAGTTGAGTTTCGCCACTCAAGACGCAATGTCTCTGATTCGGGCGGAAAGTGGAAAACGATGTGTCTTGACAATAGGTTATTTTTGACTACCCTGCTACGTTTTAAAGACATTGATATTTTTATTTAATATAACTACATGCATTATACAATACTAGAGACTATTATTAGAGTATTATAGTAGAGTATTAAGAGAATAGTAGAGTGTTTGTCCTTACTAATATTACTGGATTATGTGTTTTTGACAGTAAATCGCTTGTGGGTTCGATATCCACTCGAGGAAATGATTATATTTAAATTATTTGTATTTCTCCGCTCTGGTGGTCGGAAAGTGGAGAAGGAAGTGATATTACACTAGATTATCTCCACATACCCTGCTGTGCGGGAAAAAAGCATGAAGCTGTAAACAAAACTATGGGTTCGCACGAATAAGCCACCATACAGTTATATCTACACTTATATGTTTCTAGTTCATATATGAAAATTTGTATGCCTTGAAACATGAATTGTAATCTACTTTCATACATTTTGTTTCTGGATAGAGTATGCATTCTTATTTTAAAAAAGTCGAAATTAATGCAGTTGTGTATTCAATTTGTAAAGTATGAAATTCTGTTTCAAACTGCAGGTATTTTATTTGCAAAAGAGTAACATAGAAGTAACTTTACATTAATTAAACTATAATAATTATTTTAAATTCGTTTAATGTTTATTTAAAGAAGCAAATTCATTTAACGTAATTTAATTAAATATGATGAATTTAAATTAAATCTATTTTTTTTAATGAATAAAAATATGTAATTAACTAATATATCTATATATTCTTATAAAAAAAAGCAAACAAGGAAATAAAGTTATAGAAAAGCAAAGGTGGACTTATCTCTCCAGCCAACCTGTGGATATGGGTGAAGCAATATATTGTGGGATGACAACTCTGTACAAAAAACAAATACAACGAAATTTGAAATAAGATATAAATTTATATACATACACAATTAAATATATACTAGCACTTACGAGAATGTTTCTGTCAACATGTTTCAATGTTTTCAATGTTTTCAATGTTAACAATGTTTCTGAAAACAGGTATATACCTGTCAACATATGTAATTATCTTAAGATACTCAAAAAATACTTAGTTATAAGTAGAGTTCCCCACATAGTATTCAAGGCAGTCAAGAGTCTTTAAGTACGCTCCAAGTAAAATGTGAGAAACAAAGCGGTACCTGAGGCCAAGAACAATATTCTATTAAATGCATCAAGTAAATAAGTATAAGCTGTAGGGAAACATTAAGGAATCAGGAACACTGTATACTCCATTTAATAATTACCGAAGAACCCCTTTGTTTGTTTGAAACTGGTATGCAAAGGCTTAATTAATATATAATATGTAATGATATTTGAAGTGAAATATTTTACATTTTATAAAGTGTTAATTTGTAACTTAAAGTATATCAATTGTACAGTTTTCATATAATTTTAAATTATCAATTTTTCTTCTCATAGAAAGGACGAAGAAATCATATTTATGTATACTTAATTCATAATATGTACTTGGGTAGATTTCGTTAGTGTTAGGTTAAGCCGTTATAATAGAATTGACAGACATTCTTTGGCGTTAGCAAAGTATTAACAATGCAAAAATAACTGTAGTACTGGAATATCGTGTGAAAATTCTACTCCACTTGCTAACCATAACATATCCATAATAATGCTATTTGAAATTCTAAATAAAATATTTTATTTATAGTAACAGTACAATATTATGAATTTAAATATGTACAGAGGAAATCGTGGCGTAGGGGACACTCACTATTTACATCTCGTCAGAATGATTTAAATTTTACATAAAAAAAATTATCATTTACGCGCTCTAGCCAAGTACTGCGTTGGGTTTCGCATCTCGACATGTAATGTCTCGATTGCGGGCGGAAAGTGGAACGGAGTTTTTTGACACTAGGTTCTCTCTGACTACTCTGCTATGAGGTAAAATGTGTGAACTTGTGAAGAAATATATATATATTTGGATGCGCTTCAGGACTTGAATAGTACAGGCGACTGTTGTGGGTTCGATGTCCAGACAAAAAAAAAGGGCAAGAACAAAATGTATCGAAAGGGTGCATCTGCCTACATTATATGATTAGAGATAAATAAATAAAAATACCAATAAATGCAATTGAGCGTGCTTACAGACCTACATACAAATATGACTTTGCAAATAGTCAACATATCGAGGATATCATAAGCTATAATCGATATTCGATTACACGTATGAATAAACAAAATAAATTATAATTTTCCCCTAACCATATTGTATGTTAGATTAATTTTGGTATTTTATGATTCAGTCTCATGTATTTTCTCGTATAGCAGTAGGAAAAGTGTCAAGACACTCTGTTTCCTTCCTCGCGCGAACTAGACACATTGCGTGTTTTTTGACGACAGTGACAGATTTCAAAGCCGCGAATTACTAGAGGAGACAAGTAAAAATAAAATAAATATAATAAATCGCTTGAGCGACTTTTCAGCTCTCCTTGGCTTAGAGAGACTTCACTCTCTAAGCCACGAAGGTATCATGGATGATTTTTACTGGCGTAAAAGCAATCTAAACTAACTTGAGTTTAGCATAAAAAAACTACTAATATAAGCAACTCAAGATGATTGATATTTTTTTTATAACATCACTAGACTTTCTATTTAAGTACTATTTATATAATTATTTAATTTTCCACCGTAAATGTGAATCGCATTTGCCATTAAAAATACTAATTTATTAAAGAACCTTTATAATTTCTCAATATAACATTAATCATTTCATAAATATAACATTAAGCTTTTAAAAAATAATAATACTTGTAGCAAATTTAAAATTGAAGACCTTTAATGGATCCCCATTTCAAATTTAATGGAAATTAACTGTGGCATAATAAAATTCGCTTTTCTGTAAAAAATGATAAATTTCGTTAGAGATCGCAGTATTTTTGCGTTAATGCGACAAAATCCGGACTGCTATCAGCAAAAGGATAAAACCTATTAACTGAGTGAGCACGTCTAGCGAAATAAATTCTAATAAAGTTCATTAAGCCGTGGGATGACATTATCTTTTTTAATATTTCAACTCCAAAAACAAGTACCAGGTTTATAATGGATCGACAAAAGGTTTTAATGATATCTTGGATATAAAAAAAGATATCTATAGAATCCTTAAATAGTATTCTATTTCTAGAATTTTTTTAATAAAATCAGATTTAGCTTCTACAAGGAACCAAACTATTAACTAAAAACGTTCAGTTTTACTGGTACTAATGACCAATAAGCGCAATAAAGTATGAAGACTTGCATTTTCTAATGCTCTCAATATAAAAGAAATACCAAATAAGGTCTGCCGAAATTAGTCCCATATGTTCAAAGGAAAGAGACAAATTATTCTTCAAAGCTTATTTAGTGTGCTAAAGAGAGATGGTAGAAATAATGAAAGCAGGGGGTAAGTTAATCCACCATTAATGATAACCTTTGCACCTGCGCGTAATACTCTGCAGGAAATATGAGCCCCCAAAATAAAACAGGAGATATTGAGGGAGGAACTTGTATTTGCTAACAGGTAAATATTTTTTTTTATGAACATTGTGAGTTATTTGCCAATAAAGTATAAGCGCCCATTAGAAATGTGTTTT
Source organism: Podotricha telesiphe (assembly GCA_038994665.1). Lineage (NCBI taxonomy): Eukaryota > Metazoa > Arthropoda > Insecta > Lepidoptera > Nymphalidae > Podotricha > Podotricha telesiphe. The sequence continues at coordinate 68,369 of JAOYRR010000121.1, read as the reverse complement.
TTTGTTATAACGTGATATTTAATACCAGTAGGGCATGGCTCATGCCACTGTTTTCCGGCATAGCATGGTAGTCAGAGAGAACCTAATGTCAAAATACTCCATTTTCCACTTTCCGCCCGATTTCAAATTATAATCGTTCCTTCCTGATTTCATGGGATTTCACTGCTTGTCAACTTCATCTCCGGTCAAGAAGTGAATCTTTTACTATGAAATGTTTAAACTCTATGGAAAACTGTCCCTTCAGATATCCGTCAATCTAAATCGTTAAATATATTCAAAAGTCGTCTAAAATTATTATGCATATTTTATATATGTACCTATATATTTATGTATGAATTTTATATATTTATGTAAAATTTGTCTATTATGTTTATTATACTATGTATTATATATAATGTTTAATTTATCTGTGTATGTGTTATTTAGTTTTTAGCCTAGTAAGTCGGTATAGATATAAGCCGATCTCTTAATCTAAAATTGTAACCTTTTCGTGATGTGCACTAACCCGCTTCTGTTGTCGCTGATCTCCTTTCTCCAGAGGTGGTCTGGCAGAGATTGCTATTAGCAATTAGACCGCCTTTGCACGCTCTGTGTTTACTTTCTTTCTTTCAAGCTTGTGTGCAATAAAAATGTTCTATCTATGTATCTATTCTTCGAGTAGGAATCGAACGCACAACCTTTACAGTCAGACGCTGTACCCACGATGGCCTCAATATTATTATTTTGAATATTAGGTGGAAACCGCCATAATTCTCACCTTAGGTGAATTCTATTCTTTTGAATATTATTATTTTTGAATAATTGTCAAAAATGATAATTGGTCAGATTATATAGGGTGAATAATAAGGAAATGTTATGTTCATTAGACATTACGTAACCCTTAGGTAACATTATCGTTTAACCTAACAAGCGATATTGAATGAACAAACCGCAGGGACATCTCAGTTTACCGACGGATATAGCAAGTAGCTGACCTTAAACCTTAGAATAAACAATACCTTAGTGAGTTAATTATTATTTTTCATAACAATCGAATCATTTAGCTAAAGATAGATATCTAAGTTATTGTTAGTTGGTAGTTCTTAAAATATCTACATCGTACGTCACTGTATTTAGTGCCATTTTCAATTGAATTGAGTTTATAAATAATATAAATTACTTATAAACATATACATTATTATTTTTGCGTTAAAAAATCTTGATTCATTAAAACTTGGCACTTTGATTTTTAATAAATATTTTACTTCTCGCACATTATGAACGCAGCTACCATTGCATCTGCTACTGATTCTTGCGGACACGACTAGCAAACTAGCTGCTGACTGTGGCTTAGATCGCTTAAAAAAAAGTTTTTATATACTAACGGCGTTTAAAATAATGTACCTACCTAATTTAAAATACTGGATACGTTAAGTTAGGACCTCTTTGTATACCACATACATGATTCAAATTTCTAGCGCTAGAACGACCTGACTGCTCGAAGAACTCACTTTCGAACAGACATATATCATTGCATTACATAGAGCCCTCGAAAGTTTTCACAAAGTCTGAAAGATCGATTTCGCGATGTATTCGAGCATACAATTTTTACAAACGCTTATGAAGTTTCACGTTTTTACCTTCACAAATCCGATGTCGTATAGTATCTATAGTAATAATAACATTACGGTACCTCGGAAACATACAAAAACTTTTAGTTATGCATAGCTTGAACTCTCCACACTATATATCAAAAAAATCTCCACTCACACCACCCACTCAACACACCCAATCAACACCACCCACTTTTATAAATCAAAAAAAAATACTCTAGATCAAAAAAGTTTACATCTTCAATATGAACCTAACTCCCGAGTCCCGTAAGTCCGTGTACATACCTATGTAATTAGAAATCGCAACTCGTAGGCTAAACCGCCAATAATCGTAATCTTGTTATACGTTTTTTAAAGTATTTTTGTTAACATTTTTTAAAGTGTTATTCCCACACTAAGGAAATTGAAAAAGACATATTTACAAAAAAACATATTTACTAATGCATTGAACGCATGGCTTAGCGGTCAGAGCTCTTGAACGGTTTTCAAGAGGCGCGGGTTCAAATCCCGCTGCGTTCAAATTTTTATACGTTTTCTAAGTATGTCATTTTTAAAAGTAGTTTAAAAATAATCTTATAAAAAACTTATCATGTGAGGTTTACAAAACTAATTTTGCTATTTTCCACGCAAACATGCCAACTTTATACGATGTCAAGTTACACCGAGTAAGCAGCTCTAGGGCGCGTTAAAAATAATTTTGTATTTTACTTAAAAATGTTTCTTTTTATGCTAGCCGTACTAAAGCGGGCACCAGGTAGCGGTCCTCTTATTGTTATTATTGTTTCAAATAGACTTTCTTTACTAACTTGTCTAGTAGGTACTTCACAGAAAACACCGTTTATACATTATATTATATTGAGCTTGCTCCAGTTATGAGTTTGAAAATCTTATCGCACGGTTAGTTCTTTAATTTACATAATACTACTGTTTTTATTAAATTATGTATAAGCTATAACAAAGAAAAATAGCTATAAGAAACAGTAAATCATACTATCGTTTTGACTTCGAATACTAGACGGGTGAATGATTATCATTAAAAACTTTTGTAGCCCTGTAGGTTGGAGTAGGTTTGATAAGGCAAAGTGCAGCGCCAAATCCCAACACCTCAAACACAGTGTATATTAATAAAAGGAAAGTAAAGAAGTAAGTGACAGCTCACAAAATTTTTAGCTAACACTGCATAATGCAAGACGATTAAATAATAGCTATACTATAGTCACAAAAGAATAAATAGAAATACCCAGTTATATATTATAGAGTATGTATATTTTTTCAAATTTTTGCTATTACAATTGTAGTGTTCATTTTACTGGTTCTCAGCTATTATTATAAAGATTAAATTCTCTACAGCTTTTTAACGTAAGACTGACTTAATTAATCCTTTATTATTACGGGTTGGATACTGTGTGAAATTAACTTATAAAAAACGCCTCTAAATAATTAATGTTTTTCTTATTTTCTCAACTTACTGACTTCACAATATAGATTAAATGTCGTGAGGTTCGATTTCACTTAGCTTCAAAATTATAATCATATTTATTGAAAATTCCCACATATTAGTAATTGTGTTGATTGGAGGACTTACAACGCAGACACTGGGCCACTGTGCCGCGATTACCTCCTAACGATGATAATAGATGACACAGATGAGACACATATAAAAATACGATTTGCTCGGTTATCTAAAATAAACACAATCGCAATAACAAATAAGACAACAAGTTTACAGCTCATCCGTCTGTGTTTCATTAGGCGATGCGTCCCATCTAATCAGAGTTAATCTAGTTAAAACTTTTCCAATAAGCCGCCCCTAACATTCATCCGCAATCGTAAAACGAATGCCGAATGTCATAAGCATGGTTTGTGTTTAACGTGGGGAGATTGAAGATTTCATCTCGTAATAAAACATTTGGAAAAAGTTTTAAATTTGAATCTGATATTATTTGAGACTTTTATATTGTTTGAACAGAATAAAATGAATAGTCATTTTAGTAGTTTGACTACCGTATGATTTTTGTATTCTAGTAATCTATCTAACTTCTATATACATAAAACTCTTGCGTATTCAATGACTAACTGACAGACAACGCACAGCCGAAATTACAGAAGGAGCTGAAATTTTGGCATGTATGTTCAGTGTATGGGAGCACTAAGAGCAGCGAGATTTCCCGAAATTCTAACAGCAACAAGAAAAAATAGTTTTATAATTCACGCAAAGGAAGTAGCGGCTATAACTCATGAATTAATTGGAAATATGAAAAAGATCGATGACATACATGTTTATCATTGTTTGTAAAAGTGTCAGTTTTGAAATTTTAAACGTTTCTTTAATTGCGCAAATGGCGTTCTGTTTTACGCATCATTAAACTAATGATAAAAATCGTATAAAATATTCGGATAATTTGTACAAAACTTATATAGGACGTTCAAGTTTTTTAAAGTTATAAATAAATGTTTAAATTTAATTCTAGGGTTTAAAAGTACATATATAGGAACAATTACTGAATATATAAAAGAAAAGTGCGAATTACTATGATTTAACAATACTTTTCGCTCGTTTCATATGTTTTTACCCAATATCTATCTATTATCTTTGCTTTTTTTTCTTTTTCTTTATGCTTTTTGTCAAATAGAATTAAATTAATAGAATTAAAATTATATAGAATGACCTTTTCACAGACAATTTAACAGGCTTACAAATCGACGTTCTTTATTTAAGCCTAAGGTCGTGCCCCCAGTTCTCGAAGAAATAATCTTTCAATCTCTTAATGACAATCAGGAACTTTGCTGCAATTATGGAAGCGATTCCCTCTAACGGAGGAATTTTCAACGTTTATAAGATTAAAGCAACAAGCCTCGGCAATATTATTTTTTAAATAATCTCACTTAATTGATTATATCGGAAAATCCACATCAAATTCTGTTCAGAATTGAAACATTTCTTATTTAATCCTATCGTCATATGTCTTTTATACATTTTTAGGGAATTGATCAAAGTAATGTATCCCGTTCACACGTTCTTTGAAAGAATATAGTGTCAAGACACTACGTTTTTCATTTTAAGCCCGAAATCGAGAACATTGCGTGGTGGGTGACATACCTCAACGCCCTCTTACCAGAGCGGGGAATGATAATATTTGAAATATAATCATTAGTCTGAGTAAGGATCGAACCCAGAACCAATAGCGTTGACAGTCAGACACTGTGCCACTGCGCCATAATGGCCTCGTTAAACTTAATACAAATTCAAATAAAAGCTGAATTTAGTAATTATTCATAGCTTTTATTTTTTTTCTTATAACTATATAGCATTGCGTGTATGCAGATATGAAATTTATCGCCTTCAGACATAACACAACACATATATGATATACAAATATTACTATGATGTACAAAAATATATTTGAACAAAATTTAAATTAGGTTAGAAACCCATCTGATATCATCATTTAAATTACTCCTACCCCAAGACGGTTAAGGTAATGGAATGAAAATGCTTAAAAATGTGATCCATTATATGTACAGTAGATACATCAAGATAACAAATGCTACAATATTACTCTTGAGAATTATTTCAGAACACAATTCTTTTGGATGGTTTATTTTATGTCTATTATACTTCGATATTCTCAGGTTTGATAAGAAAAGTCATTATTTTAAATAAAGGTTGAATTATTTATATATTGATATAGTTTATGTTTTTTATTATAACTAAATATATAATAAATCAAAGGGCACTAACCAGTTTATTAATGTGAAGTCCCACCTCTTGTATATTATACTAAAGGAAATTATAAATATTTTTTCAAATACGCTTCTTATATGAACACTAATATATATGAACTCTCGGTGAATAACTATGCAGTTGCTAAAGCAACTAAATTAGAATATTAAAAAATATATATATATTTTTATATATATTGGGTTTCATAATTACTTTATAACTTACACTAAAATAAAAATCGTTATATTTAAACTCATGTTTTATGAACTTGGTTAAAAACAATGAAATCTGAAACTCGCTCGCATTAAAGACATTATGGCAGTCATTTTACAAAAAGCTCCTTACAAAATCCGTCCGTTACGCTACGACAATTTGTGTACGTCATATACTTCACTGGGGAGAATAAGACATTAGATGTTTTTCGCCACCACTCGTCATCTTTAATGATGCATATCACGTATAAATTATTATAGCCCCATTATTGAGTCACAGTTGTGAAAATTACGAACTTTTGTATAGGTAGTGTTAATGTGTGCTTAGGTATATATAAAATAAGTTCGATTTGTCCATATGGGCACAGAATTTAGCTTACAAATATGCTGATGGTGTAAATATTTTTACTTTAATGATTTAAATTTTGAGATTTAAAACTTAGCCTTAAAAGAGTATTTAAATAATATATGAGTAACTTGTAAGTAAGTACTTTTTAACCATCAAATAAGACTGAAATAATATTACATAAATACATAAAAAATATTACAACCACTAATTAGCATAAAACTTAAAAATTATTAAATTAATCATGTAAATTAATTTCTTTTATTCATATTCTGAACAATAATGATTAGTTTGAAATAATATCCTTTGCTGAGACCAGGATAGAATACAAATAGACCGGTACAACGCACTAGAAAGCAAACACGAGTATCTTGCTCGCTACTTAGGTACGTATTAATGATAAAATAATTTCCATTGTTATTGCGAAGAGTAATGAAAATATAAAACTACTTTTAAATGAACCGTTTTTATTGCATTATGTTAATTAACAAAAAGTCAATGGACGAATACAAGGCATGGTAAACAAAGGGTGAAATTAAAATTAATATGAACAATATGAGCAGCTTTAATAAAGCAATTGAAACTTCCGGGAGCATGCTGCTGCGGACTTGACGTGAAGTGCGCCCGCACGTGTTTGAAGAGCTACTAGACAAGCATCCAGAAAAGATATATCCGTCACTACACTATTAATGGTATAATATCGCTTATTTTTATCGTTGAACCGGTTTAGGTTGTAGGTATATAATGAGAATAATAAAAACTTTTTAAGAATAATTCCTTTTTTTAAAGAAAAAAATTCTATAATATCGAAATTTAAAAAAAATATAATCTTATCTTAACTTCCAATAGACAAGCAAAATGTACAACCCTATTACCTAATTACCCTACCCCTACCTACCTACCCTACCTACCCTATTTTTTTACAGCTTTCCGCATAGCAGGGTAGTCAAAGAAAACGTAGAGTCAAGACACTCCGTTCTCCACGTTCCGCCTGAAATCTAGACATTACATGTTGAATGGTGGTACTCAATACCGCGTTTTTGGGCAAAAGAAACATTGAATGGATATCGAACCAACAACCAGTCGCGTTTACAGCCACATGCAGTGTCATTGCGCCACGATGCCCTCTAACTTTAACCTAGTTTATAAACAATGTAACTACATGCATTTAAAACGTTAAAGTGGTATAGAAGTGACATTGGGTTAGTTAAAGTTGGCGGGAAAGAGAAATAGAATATTTTCTTTCGGTTCTGTGCTGTGCAAAAAAAGCCGCGTAATAATAATGTTTTTTATATATACATTCTCAGTATAAGTATTGCAATAACTAAGTGTACGCAAAATGAGCAATAAGTCAGACAGTGGGCAGTGAGCGCCTCGGAACGCAATTATCTATGCGTCGCTAAGGCGCCGTTGCTAATGATCGCCTCGCCCGCATAAACGTGAAGTTATTATGTATTCCAATTGAAACTGAAGTTGTCGACCGAGAAAAAGTACAATGATTTAATCTTTCTACGAGTGTTTTGACTTTACGAATAAAACGTAGGTCATCATTCATTTGAGGCCATGGTGGCGCAGTGGGACAGACGTCTGTAAACTGTAACTGTAAACGCCATTAATTGTCTGTTCGATTCCCACTCGGGGAATGATCATATTTAAACATATTTTCATTTTTACTCACTGGTATCCAAGACAAAGTGCGGCGTTGAGTTCTGCGACTCTACACGCAATGTCTCAATGTCGGTTTCTACTGATATTTTAAAGATAAATAAAATATTTGTTTTGTTCGTTTCAGGATTTTCCTTTTAATCGATTCAAATTAATTATATTTTTTAAATGGATTGTTGTTTTTAAATTAATCCTTACATCTACTCTATTTTATATTGTTCTACTACAGTATTAAGAAAATAACGTGGCTATCGTGGCGCAGTATAAATGCGTAAGCGCGATTTCGGCGGTTTAGCTAGCTAGCAGAAATTTGTAAAAATCTCTATACAGAGATGCTAACAACAAATATAAGTTGTAATAAGCGTATAAAAATTTCAACGTAGCTGGATGTAGAACGCATGGCTTAGCGATCAGAGCGCTTGAACGGTTTTCAAGAGGCGCGGATTCAAATCCCGCTGCGTTCAAAATTTATACGTTTTCTAAATATGTCTTTTTCAAGTTTTATCCACTTAAAGTCTTAACATAGTAATTTTAAAATCACGTGAAATTATTCGCGGCCAAGTAAGATTGCAAGGTATGTATTACTGATTGTAAATAATTGAACAACAAGTATTTTCCTTGAGAAAGAAAAATTATATCAGAGCAAAAATGCAAATATATAATGCAATTAATATTTATTTAAATGAATAAGAAAAAATATTTCTTTAATTTATTTTTTCGCTACTCTTTATCCTGAAAAACATTGTTTCCATACAAGACCTACCTAAAGGACACATATGGTTGACTGTCATAAAATAATTTAAAATACGGTTAAATCCTGTTATTATTTAGAGCAGTAACGACGTCACGGTCTGATAATAAACTATTAGCATATCAAATTACTTCGTATGAATGTCGCCTGTATTCAAGGACATTTTAAGAACGTTTTAAAATATTAGGTATTTCAACCCGCGCCTCTTGAAAACCGATCAAGCGCTCTGACCGCTGAGCCATGCGTTCGAACTTGAACGGTTTTCAAGAGGCGCGGGTTCAAATCGCACTGCGTTCAAATTTTTATACGTTTTCCGAATAGGTGTAGGGATGTTTTAAGAAATATCATTTGAGATAAATAATATACTTTAAAAACATTATTTTAAAAACAAATATATAGTTGGAGCAAAACTTTGACACTGTTATGAGTACAAATGCATAGTTGTAGTAAAATTAGATCTTTCAAGTATTACGTTGAGGCCATCGTGCCGCTGTGGGACAGCGTCTGACTGTAAACGCGATTGGCTGTGTTCGATTCCCAATGTGGGAATATTTAAATTGTTTTCATTGCTACCCTCTTATACACTAGAAAAGGCACGGCTTGAGTTCAGCCACTCGACACGCAATGTCTCGAATTCAGGTAGAAAGTGCAGAACGGATTGGCATGACACTAGGTTCCCCGTTAGGGATCTCCGTTACCTTGAAACTAAAAAGAAAAAACTTTAACGTCAATATCCTAAATCGTTATTTAAATAAAATTTCAAATCCTAGAATAAATGAAAAGAAATAGTATAACAATGTTACAATAGAAGAAAGGAAGCGAAAGTTTATTATAAAGTACTTACATTACATCAAAACATTAGTAGATATCCTGCATACACTGTTTGTGGTTGTATTCTCCATCGTTCCATTTGGCCGGCTTACTCTTAAAATAACTCCACGTATTATAATAACAGTCCATTATAAAGGAAATATTTTTTTCTGCTGTTTAATTTTGTTTTCCTTATAAAAATATCTAGTCTGCTATATTCAATTTGTTTAACAATGGTGAAAAGTGTAAAAAGAGACGCGTTCAATCCCATTAGATTCTGTGATATCATTTATTTGCATAAATTTGAAGACCGCTACACCAAATGGAGTGTTATTACCATCTGTGCTCATTCTAGGCACACTACTTTTGGGAATAATTAGAGAAATGAGGTTTAGGACATGCTGAATAATTTTGGCGCTATGCCATATTTACACAAGAATCTCTGGTTATTCACTAATTAAGGGGGTGGCTTAATATATCCTTGGAAACCTCATTTATTATAATATCAAATAGAATAATAGGAAGTCTTATTAAAGAATAAAATGTGTTTATTAGTTAATACTATCCAATTTAGTACTATCCAATAGAAGATATTTAATTATTTAGTAAAGTTTGAATATATATAGTATGTAAAACGTTAAAAACATCATAATTGATAATAATTAATTGTAATAACTTTACATGTATGTTTATTTTTTGCAGCTGCACGTTTTCACCTGCATAGCAGCTAAGTTAGAAAGAATCTAGAGTCAAGAGTCCGTTCTCCACTTAACACCCGAAATCGAGATATTGCGTGTTGAGTGACGGAACTCAACGCCGCGCTTTGACTTAGATACAAGACCAGGAAAATAATTTAGATATAATATAAACTCCAATCGAAGATCTAACCCACAATCAATTGCGTTAACAGTCAGACGCTATCCCACTGCGCCACGAGGCCTTGCCAAAATAATTCTGCATATAAGGTGTAAATTTTACATACATACCTTTACCTATTGCAGAGCTCTAACACAACTAATTTCACACTAATTTTCGATCTGACCAAATCTGACAGCGTGCCCGACAAAGTCCATTAGCGGCAAATCTAGGATTAGCGAGATTAATCGACAAACGACAGGTGACTGACAAGAGCTATGCTGTGGTCACACGACTTCATGTAACGTTAGTTAATCGTTTACATCGTTTTGACTAGAACGAGAGAGAGAACACAGTATATAATCATTATGATTATTTTACACTTTTAAATATATTTTGTTTATCTATCTAAATTTGGCCATACAACACATTACACCAAAATAAAGTACACAATATTTTTGAAATGGCGCAAAAGGTGGAATAGTGCCTTTCTTTATGAATTTATTAGGTCACTACCTGAAAATATGCTGAAGATATGTGAAGATAAAAAAATATTAATATAGGTAACTAACTCAGTAACCATAACTCATTTATTATTAAGGCTTAATATCAGCTCATTTTATTACTGAGCTGTCCATTGACGGATAAATCGTTCCATTTTCTATTATTTGAAACAAATTCATATTTCAAAACCAACTTAAACTTTATAAATAACATATTAATATTGTTTTGCACATTTCAAATAATCCAGATAGCTGGAATTCATAGTTTTATTGCAATTCAGAGTTTTCATTATAGTATTCTATTCTAAGCTGTATGCTATCGAGAGCTGTTAATATGCGATCCGTCACAGCCGCCACTGTGGTAAAATTTGAGAGCATGTAGCGAATTTGATGGATGCTTCAACAAATTAGAAAATTTAAGAAAGCTTGAAAGAGAAATCTGAGTTATAAAAAATGTATAAATAAATAAGTTAAGCAAAAAACTGCTGAAATAATTATATTTTTACAAAAATATTTTTCTTCTAAAAATAACTAGTTTAGCTGTGAATTTTCCAAATGGTTTGACTTTTGTTCCCGCATTCCTAGCCATGATATTATTATCTCGGTATTTTAATGATTCGACTTAAGCTCTATAGACGAAAACAATTTTCCCTGTAATATTCGTGTTCACTCGTTATCTCAAAGCCTTATTATAATTAATGCCGCAATGTACATCACATTTGTTCTTGGCAGGTAGTCTTTGTCAAACAAGTCAAACGCTGTTTCACCGTTTTAAAAAAGAAAAAACCGTTTTTATTTTAATATATATATTTCGCATTTATAGTATATATTGTTCTTTTATAGTATCGAAACTGAAATCCGAATTCAGTTTATTGCATCCATTTCGTTTGGCATTTCACTAAATTTGTTGGTTTTGGCAAGTACGTAATGTAAACAAGTTAATATGATACGCTTAATTAAATTTCCACAGAATAGAAAGCGTGTAGGATTACTTCACAAATTTTATTTATGTACTTACATTAAGTATAACAATAAGAAAATAAATAAATGTTAAAATATAAAGGTATAACAAATTATCTTTAAATCATAATAAAAAATAGGTATATCTTTCATAAAGATTTTATTTTGATAAAAACATCTAAATATAGGCCTCCTAATTCTAAGAAATTGCAAGCCAAATAAAAATAATATATACATAGATTGCTGTGCCGTTAACTGTAGGGCATTGTTTGTTTTGTCATTTCATTCGTCTACACGGATCATTTATGAAAGAAACAAATCGCTTTGCGTTGTCGCAAGAAACAATGTCGGCTACTTTGATCGTTCTTCGCGTATTGCTATCAATCAAGTCGTCGTGGATCGAATAGTCGAGTTTTTTCTTTCTATAGTTACATTTAAATAAGCAATTTCAAATGTTCGTAAATGTTCATATGTATGTAAAAGACACAGATATAAAAGTTGTTTTTTTTATTAAATATATAATAAATGAAGTCAGGAAGCAAGAATACGTAGTTTTATAAAGCATAAATTATGATTTTACGTGTATATTATGAGAAAAAGCATAACCTTGGATTCGCCATGCCTGTAGGCTAAGGACGCAAGTCCCAGGCATCGCCCCGAGTTCCTCTATCTGCAACGCGATGGGTCCGACACCCGCATGGCGAATCCAAGGAATGCTTCTTCTCATAACATATACAAGCCTGTAGGCTTAAAGCGACATATTCAAAGTGCACATGAACGCTAGCTTCTACTTAATCTCCTTTCTCTACCTAAACAAATTTGAAAACATCCTAATAATGCCGCCTTCTATATACGTGCTAGAAATAAACTGATGATAATTCTACATTGCCCATGATCTTTAGGCAGATTATACAGAAACTACTGTACTCTCGCCACTTCTACTGCAGATAAATATGCATATTCCTGGTTAATTCGATGGTAAATTTAAATTATTTGTTAATTATGAAATGATAGTCTTTTAAAATACTGGTCTAAAGTATTGTATACCAGTATTACGCATTTTTGTATGTTAGTGTAAATTAAATGTCCGGTCAGGATGATGAGGTACCAACATCATCAAGAATTTATATTCTTTCTCTTACGTGTCCAACATAACAGTTCAATATTATAAATCTTGATACTCACGTATTTAAATTCATTAGGAACTTTTCTTAAACTTTTCTATAAAAGGAACGGTTTAAACTTTCATTATGAAAAAACAAATTATATTTCATTTTTTTTGTTATAAAATACTTACAAGTATTAGGCATAGGCAATTCCGCTGCTATTGCCTATAACATTCCATTAATAATCCTTTTTAAAAAATTTCCGCGAAACACAGTTTTCACGCAATTCGATTTTTGTGATATACCTTTGTCCATACAAATACTCATTTGATAACAACAAAAGCTACAGAAATAGAATCTTGCTACAGCGTGCTTTTAACTGAACTAAATTACAAAAACAAATTACGAAATGTGTAAAAAAGTAAATAGCAAGTTTGGCTAAGCAAATTTCAGTGGCGCGCACTGTGCTAACATAAACACTACAGGTTTCTCTAAACAGACGGTAACTCGCAGTTTTAATGACTACGTTTTTGAAACAGTATGTTATATTTTTTTTTAAAGTTCAGCATATTTCTTAGATGTTTGTTTTTATAATAATTATGACTCTCGTTAGTCCTTTACCCGCAACGATGTTTGCGTTACATACTATTAGAAAATAAATATGGAAAAAATACTGTGTTTTTCTGAAACTTACTATAATTAAATATTTTTTGATGCATATATATTTTAAATGTTTCTACTCTCTGTGCAGTTTACACTATAACATTGATTTTAATTGGACTGAAAGAAACATATATCTAAGTATTTTTTAACAAGTGTCACACACTTAGGAAATTGAAAAACATATTTGGAAACCATATAAATATTTGAACGCAGCGGGATTCGAACACGCGCCTCTTGGAAACCATCCAAGCGCTCTGACTGCTAAGCCATGCGTTCTACATCCATCCAGCTGCGTCGAAATTTTTATATGCTTATTACAACCCTTTTTTGTAGTTAGCATCTCTGAATATTTTTTTTATACGTTTAAAAAATATGTTTTTAAATCTAAGCAGTCAATATAAGCATTCCTTACAATATCTTGGGGCTATCGAAACGTAACATTAAAATAAATGAGTTTAGTATCGATTTTTAGAATCACAACACCGTTTTAAGATTAAAAAGACGTTTAAAATTTAGAACACGTATAAATAAAATCAAAGTAGCCAGCCTCGAACCTTTAGAAAAACGTCCAAGTACTTTGATGGCTTAGCTTTACGTCCGGCTACGTCAAAAAAATGTCAGTGTTTTAGTTAATCATATCCTTCGTGTGCGAATGTCAGTTAAAATTGTTAAATTGTTTAAAATATTTTTTTCGTTTCCCTGATCATCTTAGCGCAAGCATCTGCTGTCAAAGAGAACCTAGTGTCAAGTCACACCATTCTCTACTTTCCCCCCGAAATCCGAACATTGGAGTGTTGAGTACCGCAACTCAACGCTGCGTTTTGTCTAGTACCTTACTAGAGAGGATAAATTAAAATAATTTAAACATAAACATTCCCCCAAGTGGGAATTAAACCCACAACCAACCACATTTTCAGTCAGACTAAAAATAAGCAGTCAGGTTTAAAATATTATTTAAAAAATTTAATCTTATTTTCTTCTTATTGCAAATTCATTCAACAGTCAAGATATTTCTATTTAATCCGATCGTTATGTCTAAGAGCATTTTAACTGAGTGGAATTTTAATTTTAATTAGCACAATAATGGATAAAATGTAATCGCGTTAGATATTCCACTTCACTCAGTTTATTCTCTTCATTTATTTATTCACGTAATTAAATTTTCAAATTGCTTATGTTCTGTAAACGTTTTTAAACCTCGTTAAGTGAGAAACAAAGGCTTTTATGTTGTATCGTGTATTATATAGAAGGCATATGCGACCACTTCGTAACGAAACGTTTATTAAGGCTTTAAGCTGCCGTGAACTATTTTAATTTAATAACTATGACTAATTTTGTCTCTTACATGCAGTTTCCAAAAGGTTTAGTTTGAATATTTTTAACATTTTTTAAAGTGTTATTCGCACACTTAGGAAATTGAAAAAGACATATAATTGAAAAATTTGTAAAAATCTCTCTACAGAGATGCTAACAAGAGTTATAAGTTATATTAAACGTATAAGAATTTCGACGTAGCTCCCATTCCGCTGCGTTCAAATTTTTATACGTTTTCTAAATATGTCTTTTTTCAATTTCCTAAGGTTTAGTTTTTTTATTTTGAATTTCAATTATAATTTATGAAAATTTTACAGTATGTTTTGTTATATAAATTATCTTATTTTCATTATTACTTAAATATACAGAAGGATCTCATAATTAATAATTTTAGATAATAGCAACTTTTATACAAGGCTTATTCTCTATTAGGGCCCTAAAAACGTACAAAAACGTAAGTAAGCCCTTACATAAAAGAAGTCGAAATTCATAATCACAATAGATCAGAAAGCACTCAATGCGGAGTTCTAATAAAAACCGGATATTCCCGGATGTTGAGGATAAAACTGTAAGCCGTCTGGTGCTTGACAAAATATCATGTCATATATCGACCAATTTTGCACGTAGAGGTCTTGAATGGATTTTTTTCCTTGTTCAGCTAAATTTACGATAACTTAATTGTTTCAATAATAACTATTCTATACTATTAAAGGTCAGATGTTTAGTAAATGAAATTTAATACTTCATTGTCAGTAGACAGGAAGTTAGTAAAGCTACCACTAAAACTATTATAATTGAAAAGTGTCCAATATCCACATTTTTGTGGCGAACGACCGCGACGAAACCAAATGCTCCGCACTAATCCGCACAATAGCGTAGCGATGTCTCCAAGTAAACAACAAGCAACCCCAATAGAAAACAAATTGACATTTCAATGGAACCCGCCCAGGGCCAGCCATTTGCAATTCAAAGAACCACTTCAATATCATGCCAACGTATGGAAATAAGTGCGTCTTGAAAAGGATCTGATTTCCGAACAGATACGCCTCGAAGCCATGTATTTCAATAAAGATACGTCTAGGGTATATGCCTATATGAGAAATGGCTTATAACGAAGTTATGGCCTTTTATGATAACTGCCCTAAATTCATAGAAATGTCAATTTGTTTTGATTTTTATATAATAATTACAAGAGTGGAGTAGAGACAGCCTACTTATAGAAGTAGACTTTACAATAGCTTTGGTATAACATTACCAACACAAAATCTATTGATGTGACACAAGAATGTATACATGAGATAGTCCTAACTCCTAAGTATATGTTATTTAAGTAGTGTAAAATATTTATTAGTTTAGATATATTTTCAAATAGTTTGCTATATAATTATTAATGTTTTTTTAATAATTCAATTAAGCGGCTTTAGCTAAAAAAATTAGGTATAGTTCCAAATGGACTTTATAATATAGAGCACAGACCGCTGAAATCCTGAACAAATGAGTTATTCATACGCTCTTCCAAATATAGCACCAGTTTGAATACAGACTCACTAGTTAGGCAGCCAATCCAATCGAATTGAAAAATAAACAATTTTAGATCGAAATTCGACTGTTTTTTGCTAGTGCTATTTTTAAAATGAATTGAGAGTAGGCAAAAAAACAATAGTTTTTAATAACAAACACTATTTTTGATATTCTGTATATGAAACTGTAATCTGAGTGTAATATTTATCTAGTGAAATATACAAGATTTAATTAAATATGACACGAAAATATAGTTCATTGTACATATATGTACATATATATGTACAATGAACTAATAATATTGTTAATAATAATTTATTAGTATTTGTGTTATTCTATTTTGTTACAGCTTTATCATTTTACGTTTATTGCTATTAATTTTGTATAGACTTATATGATTTAATTTTAAGTTGTCTTTTGTTTTTATTGGATTTTCAACAGCTATCTATATATTTGTAATTATACGAGAATCCGATTTTATTGTTATTTTCGAATAGGTATATTTAATCTTAAAGTGTTTGTCGAAATATTTAGAATCTCATTATAAGAACCGCTAAGTTATAACTCATCAGGTGTCAATCAATCAGTCTCTTTTAAAAAATGTAGTTATAACATATTTGATTATGAAATTTAATAAACAAAATATTTTTATATTCATAAGTGCCCCTAACGAGACATACGACACAATTGAAGTTCCGATGAAAGTGTAAATTTCCTCTAGATTTCTTAATACCTATATGTATTCTTAAGACAAGTTGATACATGATGTATATTTATTAATGACGTTGACTATGAGGGTGAACGCAATCCACGTTCCTATATAATTCAGCAAACTAAGCAGAACTAAGCAAAAACTTGATTAACAATAATATTTCCAACTATTGTACACAGCAAGTAAAAATTATTTAAAAAAATAGCGCGATATATAATGTCATAAAATTTGAAAATTATATTTTTTCCCCCATTTCTTCAGCCAAGGTGTCGTTCAGATTACTCGGAGACATTAAACGTGACCCTCTTAAAACAATATACATTTTACAGCATGTTTATATATGCCATTATTCCCGTAGGCGTATATACGACTCGCAAAGTGCATTAACAAGAGAGCTCTAGCCCTAATAAATGTAGCAAGCGCCCTGTGGCGCTGAGTACCCCAAACAAAGTTAGTTTCAAGACGTAAATTGTTATTTATTTCGTACAGTATATAATATTACTTTTACATACGAACATGCGTAAAAATAAGCTGAAATTTAGAAGTAGGTGCCATATTTTGTAAAAAAAATATAAAAAGTAACTTATATTAACCCGTGGTCACACCATGGACTACTGTTTTCTAAAATGTTTTTCGAATACCAAAATGTACAAGATTAATCTTGTCGCGATGCATAAAAACTAAAACAAATAAAAAACTAGCATTACAATTTTTCTACCCATATAAATCTTATTAACTGAAATGGAATACACTCAAGCCGATGACAGCTCCAAGTATTCTCATACGGTCCACATTTAAATGTCATCTTTCTTTCAAAGTTAATGTGAAAGTGTTGTATTGTGAGTATACGACGTCATTTCCTTTGTTCAAATTCCTCAACGACAAATGCATACTTTTAATCTTTTAGATGTATGAACTAAATTCATTGCTGTCGTTTTGTTTGTTTGGATATTGCGTGTTTCTTTTGGAAATTTGTACAAAAACAAGATATTTTTAAGTGTTGTAAGCCTTTTATTAACTGTAAAGCATGGTTACAAAATTTAATTTTTCAAGACATGCGCTTACTGGGATCATTTTGTTTTTTCATAAAAAAAGCAACCTCATGCTTTTACCTGTTACCCAGTTAGACAGAACCTAGTGTCAAAACACTCCGTTGTCCACTTTCCACCCGACATTGCGTATTAAGTGGCGGAACACAACGCCACCTCGGCTTACCAGAGCAGGGAAACGAAAGTAAATTTAAATGTAATCAGTTCTCCTAGTGGGGGAACCCACAACCCTACGCGTTTACAGTCAGACACTGTCCCACTGCACCACGATGTGCGATATGTTTTATTATTTATAAATAATAAAACTAGATAATGAAGCACATTTGTTTCGCATTACAAAAGCACATGTATAGGCAATGCGGTCACCATGTGCTGAAGAACTTTTGTCCAAAATATAGACAGCTTTTGAACATAAAACAACTATAAAACAATCATTAGTTGAACTACTTTTAATAATTTCATAACGTGTCATAAAAGTTATTATTACTAGAGTTGTTATTAGTTATTATTTTGTTTTTTCTCTTTGTAATAAGCACATACTTAGTGTACATCACTTATCACTTCTTTTTATTAATCTAAGGCTGAACTTAGTCTATTGACTATTCTATTGACTTGTGAATAAATTGTGTTTTTATTAAGAATACAATTTATTCAGAAAGATGTCTTAAAAATAAAAAATAATATTATTAAAATTCTAAAATTATAACGCTTTCGTATTTCTCTAGTAGGTATGTACGAATTGCATCTTTTTACATTTTCATTATTTGTAAAGGTACGTACAAAAAGAAAATAGCCGTACACTTTTATATTACGTTACTTTTTGTGAAAATAATGCCATAAAATGAGATGCAGGCACATTACCAGCGCGTCAGACACGATAGCCAGCGATGTGATTTGCCAGTCACTTATGTTATTTATTCTTTAATTATCAGTTTAACCTTATATAAGTGCAAATATTGTAATAACATATCATATTTTAAAAACATAGCTGTTTTTAGGATAAAAAATTACAATATAAGTCGTTATTTTGGATAACATTTCTTCGGTTCAGTTCGGTTCTTAGCTTATAGCGTTACTTTGAAATATAATGCTTTGAAAATGTTTTACGCGTTTTTAACGGATATCTATCGTATTTTACAATTCCATATTTCCAACCACAATTCCATATTTCAATAAAATAATATAAAAATCACTCCTTATTGTACACTTCCTATTATTATTTCAACTACTCCATTCTTGCATAACACCTAACATGAATCGTAACATGTGCGTAACGGACATCCAAACAAAACGCTTTGTACATAATGACGCAATCAAGTTTGAATTTTTAAAAATAGAACGTCTTTGTTCCTTCATTGAAAAGTAAAATAACCAATCTTTTTTTTTAATAGAGCGACAACAATAGAACTATTGACACTCGCAAAATGTTAACGGCCAGTAAGCTTTAGGGATATCGAATAATTATTTATTGGCCGTCAGAAAATAGGCCTTTGTTTAAAGTTTTATTTTTGGTTGTTGAAATTGACAGCTGACGTTAATAGGTCATTACTTTTCTGATTGCATTATATATTACACTGAGAGAGAATTATATTATTATTCTAAACTTGTAGCCTATTGTTAAACAAATATTTATGTAGAAATTTAATTTTAATTACTTCACGTCTGCCGTCCACAATTCTCATGAGGAAATATTAATCAAACAGTATGAAGACTTAATTCCACGCTGAAAAAGGTCAGTCATTATGGGCCACAATTTCCTGTGTTCCTTGCAGTGACACATTTATTATGGGTTTTATTTACATTAGGGTTATTGTGTCAAAAACTCGTGAAAAGTTCTAACTTTTTAAAAGAGTTTTAATACATTTAAGCTTTACAGAAAAAGGTTTTTTTTTCGATATTTTTTATTTACATAGAACAATATAACATACATAGGTATTACAGCCCTTCATCGCCTCTACATACCTGTAACAGAAGTAATAAAGCGTATATAATATTGGTAAAATAAAATAAATATAAGTATAACTAAACATAAACAGAAAAAAATAATTATTATAAAAATAGGGGAAGGTTGCTCCAAAACAGATTTCGACTCCATATTATAGTCCCTTCAAGAGTAAGGCCCAATACCGATTTGCCGAGTTTTATTGCGATCGACTAGCATCGATAAAACAGGCTTGCACGCCCCGTTCAATTACTTACAGTCAGAGACGTGAGGACGCTGCTTTATCTAAATTTCATCTAAAGAAGTCGAAACCCGCACTATAAGATACAATCTTTGATCCACAGCTTCCACAACAATGCAATTCTATTTTATATCGACACTTAAAACACGATAAGAATAAGGCATTGTTGATTGCATCTATATTGTGTGAAATAGAACCGCTTGACAAGGAGTTCAGTTGAAAATTATTAACTTGAAAGTATAATTACGTCGTAAGAAATAAGTAATATTTTTTTTTGTTATTAACAAAATATATAAGAAGTCAGTAAACGTATATATGTTTTTATTACCTTTAAAATAAATTTGTAAGTAAGATATATACACAAGTTATAGTTGGTAGAAATAAGTTGCGCAAGTTGTTAAGAAAAGGATAGAATTTAATTATGACATAGAAAAATATATAAACAGTTCAATCCGAAAATCATCATATATGAAAAAAAGAACTTCCTTTTAACAGGTCAGGTTCTGTACTACATAGATGAGAGTCTAAAATATCTTGCAACGATTAAATGCATACCTATTGAAAAAGCTTTTTAATAGGTATGTATATTAAAGTGTCTACAAAGTTTGTTTTTTTATGCAAACAAAAAACTGTTTGATCATAGCTAGTCAACATGTTACAGTTACAAGTGACTCGTATTTCAATTTTCCGCCTGATTAACTTTGGGATGATTTAGATAAGAACGCAAAGGGATGTTGACCATGATAAGTGACTAGAGAACGTTTCGATTCAAAAACGAATTGAAACGAAGTGGTACAATGTATACAAATGGTAAACGTGATAAAAAAGTAATTATTTGTAGAAAAGAAACATGCATATAAATTTATAAGAGTCGTCATTAAAAAGTTTAGTATTAATTATTCAATATATATGAAGTAGGTTGGTATATAAGTAAAAGACATATTAAGAAAACGTATTAAAATTTGAACGCAGCGGGATTTGAACCTACTTCGAAATTCAATTACAACTACGTCGAAATTCTGATACGTTTTATTACAACAACTATTTGTTAATAGCATCTCTGTAGAGAGATTTTTACAAATTTCTACTACCCAATGATTATTCTACGAACAATCGTTTGGCAAGAGAGAATGCTATTTATTAAATATTTTTTAACATTTTTTAAAGTGTTAATCGCAAACTTAGGAATTGAAAAAAGACATATTTAGAAAACGTATATCCCGCTGCGTTCAATTTTTTATAAAAATGGTATATAAGTAAGTATATATATATATGTATGTATGTAATTGTGGTCCAAAAGCAGAAATTTTAGTACTTTCGTTTATAATACTTCTAGTTAGTTTGTTAGTCTTGTATATTTTAATATTGTATGTAATTAGTGACGTGGAATAATTGAACACGGAAATTCGGGTAACAGGATCCAATTACGGGATCGTCACTTCGAAACACAATACTTTGTACTTAAGGCTTCTGTTAAAGTAGAGTAGATCAAACTGCTTAAATTAGTGTTTTGATGCGGTCTTAATTATTTTTATATTATACTAGCGACCCGCTTGCGGCTTCGCCCGCATAAACATGACGCGTTCTCACATAAATCACAAACTTTGCTTAAATTTATAATTAAAATGGTATCTTTTTTGTTTATCAAGCGATTGAAATGAAATATACACTAAATGTTATGGTAAGTTAAGAAAAAATGCATTTAAATCGGTTTAGCCAATTCTGAGATTAGCGTACACAAACAAACAGATAAACAGACAAGAAAATTAAAACTCATTGGTTTGGTTTCTATTATATTGATAAATGCCCCTAATAACATTTTTTTTTTCATATATCTTCCATGTTCATACATCAACCCAACGCCGCGCTTTGTATTAACACAACGACAATGGAAACAATTAAAGTATAATAATTTTCTACCTGGGGATTGAATTTACAGCCACAAAACTATGCAACAATATTTCATATTAATTTTATTTTATGAGTCTATATTGAAATGGTTAAATGATATGTTTAAAATAAAGGGATTAACATTTAAAACACAATTAATATTGTAATTTAAAGCGGATGAAAAGCAGACACTCGTTTGCTTTGTTTAAGAAAGGCAAATTCTGTTACTCTATAACAAACTTTAGTAGTCAGGCTGTAGCTCAAAGTGTTTTACCAGTCCAAATGTAATTAAAAGGTTCATTTAAAAATACGTTTGGTATAGCACTAATGCAAAACAAAATGACTTAATTTAGCGACTTATTATGTAGGTGTTTGTATTGATTAAAATTAAATTAGAAATACTAGAAATTGAATAAGTATGAGCTGCAAAAAGTATCATTGGCTTATTACGTGTTTTTCTAAATAACGTTCTGATAAAATAAAAATGTTTATAA
Source organism: Podotricha telesiphe (assembly GCA_038994665.1). Lineage (NCBI taxonomy): Eukaryota > Metazoa > Arthropoda > Insecta > Lepidoptera > Nymphalidae > Podotricha > Podotricha telesiphe. The sequence continues at coordinate 46,019 of JAOYRR010000121.1, read as the reverse complement.
TGATAGTGAGGAATTACTGCCAAAAACCTCACCCACACTATTTATATTAATAAAATATTTTTTATTATAAGCATACATTTGTTAATGTAATGTAAAAGCTGTCAGACACCATAAATTACATATATTTAGATTTACTATATAAAGTTAATAATACCACGCTTTTTGCTGCGTACATACAAACAGAGATAACCTAATCTCTAATTATATCAATATAATGAAAATTTTGATACCCAAAGAAACTGTTCTTTACTTTATACACGATATTGAGATATTGCGTGTGAATTGGTAGAATTCATTTACCAGATTCGAGCGGCGAAATGAATATAATTTTAATAAAATCATACTCTTAAGTGGGTATCGAATCCACAGACCGTCGCCTTTACATGTCGACGCCGTCCTCCTGTATAATACTACATTATTATTAAAGAGTTAACTAATTCATTAATTAGTTCAAAACAAACGAGTATATCCATTAACACCACAATGGGCATGAGATTCCAGGAAAATAATACCCTGTACGGGGGAAATGCCGCCCGCATCCAAAGACAAGTTTTAAAGCAGCCTCCATCTACATTAAAACAGAACACTAACAAAATCCTTTTGAAAGCCAAATACATATTTATAACATTTTTTAAAGTGTTATTAGCACACTAAGGAAATTGAAAAAGACATATTTAGAAAACGTATTAAAATTTGAACCCGCGCCTCATGAAAACCGTTCAAGCGCTCTGACCGCTAAGCCATGCGTTCTACATCCAGCTACGTTGAAATTCTCATACGCTTATTATACATTTTCTAAATATGTCTTTAGCTAAATACATGCTAGTTGGATAGTATTTAGGCTTAAATTTTGTATCGCTTGATATTTCATAATTTACAACCAATCAAAACTGCGTTATTGAACAATCAATATCTATTGTCAATTAACATATGACTTTTCGCTTCTATGCAGAGCTCGGGAATCCATCATATTGTCATCAAAAATGATGAACATATTATAATTATATTATTTTTTATAGATTCTGCTGATTCAAATTGATCTTTCAAACACCTGACTTCGTATCCACATTTTGGCAATTTATGTGAATCAACTCTAGGACAGGACTATCACAACTTTTAAGGTATACACTTAAACATTCAAAGTAATGAATACTATATAAGTTTCCTATCTAATTTGTACAGACAATATACTGCTAAGTGCGGTGGATGAACAACCCAAGAAGGGAAGTTCCCTGCAACGGAAGCAAACTCAAACTAAATAAAATCAGAGCGCCCGAATTATTTCCTTAAGACTTTCACAGAGGAAAATAAGAATAGACGGCCAATTACTTTGCCCAGTGAGTCAGCTTTCACCTATTGTTAATACACGAATTGTACTTAAATTAATAGGTTTTGGCTGTGATCGAATCATGAAATAATTGGATTTAAATTAGATTAGATCCAATAGAAATTTTAATTACGAATGGAATATAAAAAATTAAAAAGTCAGTCTTAATTAGAACACTATGAAAGGAAATAAAATATTATTTAAGGAAATAAAAGAGAACGTAGATATCTATTTTTGAAAATGTTTATTATTTTCTTATTTTCCTTATGTTTCTATACGATATCCATATTTTACTTTAAAAATATAAAACAAGCACGTCGTAAAGCTGCACTCACGCTGTGCCAAATAAATTTTGATGTAGATACACTTCATTTTGTCGGCTTAGGTACTGTTTTGTTGCTCCCGGGAAATAATAAGCGGGTTATAATATTTGCATATAGATCACAATGTCCCGTCGTATGTCAACCCTCCTGCTCCAAAATTCACTATACTTGTTATGACGGGCAATAAACAACGCGGGAAATAAGCTAGAAAATCTTTGATAATTTACATTTAACTACAAAATTAGTTAGACCCTTTTTATAGTGGGGACTTATTAGACTTATCATGAATTTATAAATGCTACGACTTAAGTAAACAAGAACTAAGGTTTGAGAATTATGTGGTATGTTTAAGATTATAATGTTTAAGGTTACGTTTTAATAATAATAATTGCAAAATATCGTTTCCAAATTGCAGATAAAAAAGAAATAATTAAATTTAAAATTATGATAAATACACATTGATTTATTTCATGTGTAACTTGTGGTATTAATATTAAATAATAGAAATATAATTCAAGACGGCATTTGTTACTGTTCAAACAATAAGATTTATCATACAAATTAAAATAAAACGCAATCATACATTAACGAAACAGTAAATTTGTACGAATTTTTTATTTAAATAAACTGTAAATGCGATCACGAAAGAGAAATTTACACTGCCTATGCGTATCTATTTGTCGGATCATCAAAATTCTGGCAATGTCACAAGGGTGGCTAGGGGGAACACCGGAAGTCTTGTTATGGAAAGCCGTTTCGCATTCATCGCCTGTGCCATGCCCGTACCACCCATGATGCAGATGGATGTATAAAACATTAATGTGTCTCCTTCATATCGAAAAATTCAAGCTTATTAAGTCAAAAAGTAAAAAATATCATCAACAGTAGTAAATATATTATTTTTTTTGTCTTTTTTGCTGATTCACATTACGCTTTTTTCCATATAGCAGCGTAATGAGACAGAGTGTGTGAAGACTCCGCCACGATGATCTCTAAATGATAAATTAAATGTACCTATATTAACAAATAAACGTGTAAATTATAAAAACACTTTGTACATTTTACGTAACTTCATCTATCAGGTTTTTAAATTAAAATGATATTACCGGATATATTACGAGGGAAGGCCAATAAATTTTGATATTAAAAAGCTGTAAAAACTAAATAACTTAAGAGGAAATTTAAAATAAATAATACCAAGATTATATAAATATTCTAGGTGGCATATTTTGGTTATATGATAGAATCGTATCTTCTTGGAATAAAGAATATTTTTAACATATATTTGTTAGTCATGCCTATCGACAATATGTAAACAATCTAACACGGCTTTATAAAGCAGGAGGCGATCGAGTAAACTATTATTTAGAAGTAATTGAATTCCGGAAATGCAATTTCCTATCGAACAAAGCCTTTATGACGTGTACTTATAGGAGTCAGACTATTGTGATTGCTTAAACTGAAGTAAAGCTTGAATTAAATGAATAGTACCTGAGTGAGAGACCAAATCTAGCTTAAGTTGCTTCGGTAAACATTGCATTACTACACTACTATAGTTGTACTATAGTAGTAGTATCGTATACTTTGCGTTACGTTAAATTTCAGCAGGATTGTCCGTCCTGAATTCTTGGATATGAGGTAGAATATTAATTGTTACATGCCGGGGAGAGCACGTACTTGTCGATACTGTACCTTACTTGCCAATTGAGTCAGTTTTATGTTTGTCAATTTTAATTTGATATCTCGTATCGCTTTTAATACTCGATTGTATACTACTCGCTTAGTAGTTAAAAAAAATTAAGTTGTCATTTATTATCAGTCCTGTACGTAAGTTTAAAATATAATCTTATATAGATGCGTGGTTCAGATAAAGGACTTTCCACATAATTTTCAGGTTATGTACTAGACAGAGACACTGGCAGACATATAATATTCGGATTACCTGAGTCAGAACTAGCAAACGATGAACTTTGACGGTACGTTTAATTGAGCTGCTTACAAATTCGCTAACGTAAGGACACTTTATTCAGATTAACCTTACTCTACTCTGAATAACTTATGTTCTTCATAGATAATCCTAGTAAATAATAATAATAGTAAATCCTAATAGGCACTTAATCATTAATTATATGTTTCCTTTATTAATAGGTTTGAATATTGACTTTGAAATCAATCTTTTATACAATATCTTTTATTTAAATTCTTGAACGGTTTTCAAGAGGCGTGGGTTCAATTCAATCTTTTATTAATAGCACTTAAGCCATATTGTTATAAAAATTTTAAAGTGGAGTTTTGAATGAGTCGTACTGAATGTACGTTGTGGGCTAAATTTTCACTTGATAAATAAGAACTTAGTACCTAAATTATGATTTTTTTAAGAGTATCAACATTATGAAAACTAAATGAATTCATCAAACTAAAAAAAAAATTTTTAAGAGTATCAACATTATGAAAACTAAATGAATTCATCAAACTAAGTAGTCGCTTTAATATAATTCTAAAGAAAGTCATAAAGCAACTTCCATCTACAACTTTTATTTATCTAAACGTCAAGATAAACCCCACAAAATAATTTGGACGTATCCCCTGACCAATTAGTCTCTATTATTATATTGGGGGCCATTTTTGGATTGATAAGTCAATCTTGATTTGAAAGGATCTCAATCATCATCGTCAAGGACTTAAAAATAATAGCGTACTTGACCATAACAATATTTTGTGAGCTAGATTTGTAAATTCAAAATAATAAATAATTAAAAAAAATGTATGTTGCAAGCTTATTTTCTCAACTCTATGAAGCAAGAATTATATGTGTTATTTAATCTGTAAACTGTACTTAAACCCAATAATATGAATAATTATTTTAAATGATACTCTCAAAAATAATTATTGATTAATAAAGCCGGATTGAATGCTACTGATCGTCATTAAGTACAAAATTATAGTAATTTAAATCTTTATTTAAATGCGTTTGCCTTTATTATTAAATTTTGTTAAAAGTTTTGTACGCGACGATATGAGGAAAGGAAAAGTTTAAATGCAGATCAACGTGATAAGCTTAAATCTGTAGTCCTTAATTAAAATCAAAAGCTATTAACACCTATGTATAAGTTTTAAATAGTGACTACTGTATTTAAAATATCATCTAAGTTAGATACTTTGCACAGATGTAATCAAAATTAACTTTCTACCTCAATCTTTGACAAATACTTTTAAAGTTGCCGATAGAAAGCTTTCGAACAAAGCTTCATCGTACTCAGTTTATAACAAAATTGATTTTGTAGACAACGCTAAATTTAAAGTGAGAGTTTCTTATCACAATCTCCATTGAATCTTTTAATGGACGTGGCCTTTAATTTGACGTTCAGCATCTTTTATTATTTTATAAAGCATAAGTATCTTTATAAGATGTTATCTCTTAGATGTATAGTTTATGAAGTCACTTGCGACTTTCAAAATTTTATAGATGACTAAGATTCGCCCTACATCAATTATATTTTATTGTCTATACATTCTCGTTTGAACTGCATTAATTATTTGTTATATTACGTCTTTTTTGTTTTCTACAAATATGTACATGAGGCAAAGTAAGCGCGATAGTTGCGGGTTTGATTCCCACTCGGAAATTAATATATTTAAATTATTTTAATTTCTCAGCTCTGGTGACAAGAAAGCGCGGCGTTGAGTCTCAACTCTCAACTCAAACGCTCACTCAACACGAGTTGTCTCGGATTCGGGCGAGAAGTGGAGAATGAAGTGTCTTGTACCATGGTTCTTTCTGCATACCGTACTATGGTACCTTGCAGGAATAAGTGTGAAACTGAACAGATAATGCAATATAATTTTACCACACTATGGAAAGTGTTATAGATTCACATGGGTGGACCCATGTAAATCTATATAATCTACTATATAACTATCCATTAGCCCAGGTAATTCGACAACAATAAGTATTTTAAGTATTGCTACGACGAAGTTAAATTCATGTTATTAAGTAAATATTTAGTAAAATATACACGAATAATAACTAAAAATGAAAATCCTAGCTTAATTGACAACTTATATTAAGTCAACATGAAATGCAATAAATCACGTACATTAATTCCTGGTTACAAGAACCCATAGGAAAGCTTGATTTCACAGGCGTTAATATGGCTTCTTCGAACACGATGCCAATATAAACCATTGTACTGATTTGTATGATTCACACCTTGTAGGCTTCTATAAAGCTTAGAGGGAAAGGTTATTGACTTGATCGGTAACTGTTAACATTGTTATTATAAATATATGGAAATATTTAAATATTCTTAAAGAGTATATAGTATACGTATAATTTAATTGGCTAGCTCGCTAGGACAATTTTCATGAGGCGCAAGTTCAAAACTTGTCGTTCTTATTTTTATAATTTCTAAAAATATCTTTTTTTACATGAAATTAGTTATTTAAACTTAGCTTAGTAAAAATAAATGTGTCTAACAAACTAATAAAATATTAGTCAATATGCATTATTTATTCATAGAGTACTTTTCAACACGCGGCTCGACGCTTTTTCTCGCATAGCAAGCAGTGTATGCAGAAAGTAACTCCGTCAAGACACTCCGTTCTAACACGCGCATTATTAATAAAATATACATACCTATGTTACAAATTTTTACTATAAGAGTATTATTGTATTCAATAAATATACAAAAATATTCCGTTAGCCCTAACGTTGCAGTTTTAATGGATTTCATTTCTACGTGCATAAAGCAAAAAGTAATATTATTTTATCACAAAAGAAGGTTTCAACCTAATTGATGTATCGTTGTAATACATTTTCGTGATTTATGACTATGAGGAAAGAATTGAGGCTAAATAGCCGCTTTATTCAGTTTAAAACGTTGTTTATGTAAGTCGTTTTTAGCTAACTTTAGTAAAAAATATTAATAGATAAATATTTATATTAGTATTAGATAAATATTTTTCTTACCTTTTATTAGCTAAAAGTCGGCTTACATGAACAACCTTATAAAGTGAGCCCACAAATTTGATTATTTAAAGGCCATCGTGATAGTATTTGCAATGGTTGTGGGTTCGATTTGAACTAGGGGGAATGATGTTATTAGTTTCATATAATTATTTTCATTTCTCCGCGCTGGTAACATGATAAAGCAACAAACAAAACAACTAAACCCGTTAAATCTCGGATATAGGAGTGTTTAGACACTAGGTTCTCTCAGACAGTCTCGCTATAGTGGAAAAAGCATGCAGTTAAAAAAGTTACATATCGTCTATTAAAGCGATGTACAGTCATACTCATGTTTATTATACAAGTAATATAAATCACTTGTATAATATACATAAGTATGCTAAAATGAAGTAAAGCTTTAGAACTTGTAAAAGTTTTAAAGCTTTACACCACTTTTTAAGAAGTAACTATGTAAATCTTACGACTTCAAAGAACATACTTGGGTCTTTACGCGTACAACAATATTATGGTAAAACTTTACAAAGGATAAAGTATACAAAAACAATATAAAACTCTCCCTAATTGCAAACGAGTGCTCTCTTGTAGCTTCGTGTGGGAACGATCGCCCGATTTATGCGCATTTTTATCATTCAATACCAATTTCGAAAGTAAACTTGCTATTGTGAACTTTTAATCTACTTATGGCACTTCACTTCACTTAATTTTTCTCTCGTATTTATTTTTTTACAGTTTGTTAATACTGAAATGTCAGGTCTATTTAAAATTAATATAGATAAACGACTAAATTTAACAGCAAAAACTGCTAGAATACTATGTATGATTATATGTAGGTCAAACGTACTCTAAATGGATTAGGGATATAAAAAACCTATAAACTCAACTTTAAAAACCTAAAACTCATCTACATGTGTATTTCTCAAGAAAACGGCTTCAGCGAGCTTATAAATGTAAATTCTCCATTCTGTAATAAAGACATGGTGCAGCAAGCGCTTACGCTGTAAAAACTTTAAGCAAAACTAAAAAGCTCGTAGTGCCAAGAAAAAGAGAAATATCTTTGTTGTTCAGAGCCAAAACAACTTGGTTTGGGCATTTGTTTCAATAACAAACAAAAGAGCAAGTGTGAAAAGGAATCGGGTCAGAAACGTGCCTAATCGAAGCAAGTATTGAAATAGGGTCCCAGTATCGACGTGCTAAATTACTAAGAATTGGGATTAAGAGTGCATTGTGATTTCGAAAATTTCGCAGAACGCGTACCTGTTTATTTATATTATTCATTTGTTTCGCGTTATTTCTTAGCATTTTTCCCTTTCCTGTGCCAAGTTAAAGCCAGCTATGAAATATGAAACCCCGTATTGTGAGCCGAGGGCGAGTACGCGATAATATAACGCTATTCTTAGCTGGAAAGTTGAAACGTTATGAGAATTTATAAAATTCATAACAAAAAAATATATATATAAGTTTTGTGTGTGAAATATTGCTGCAGTGAAGTAGTTAGGGTTTTAACTTCAAGCTTGTGTTTCTAGATTATTATGTGAAAAATATAACGTCATAATACCTTTAATTACATTCGTTCCTAGTTTTAATTAAGCAATTAAAACTAGGAACAGGCCAAATTTAGAGTATTTACAGATTAACCCAAAAAACATTATATTATTATTATTAGACAATTGCTAATTATTTTGAATTTAATTATAGTAACGCTTAAACAGTATTTTGATTTAATTAAGCAGAATTGACTTACTCGAGACAAGTGTAGAAGTTGTTGAATGACTTACATCTCGAGTAAGTCAACAATTCATTTAATTAAAATTATTTTATTATATAAATTATTAAGTTCTATTGTAAAAACATATTTGTAACTGAATATTGAGTTATATTGTAAAAACAAAACGTAGCGCATATTTATTGCATTTTACAGAAATCGTAGGACAAAAACTAAAATTTTACATACATAGGCAAAGAATGACATATACCTTGTCTATGACAGCTTCATTGTGTATTTGAGATATCTTTACTTATTATAGGTGGATATAACTATATCGTATTTTCCAGTATCTCCGATATTTCATGCACAGCGTGACGTTAGTTTAACCTAATGGGGGCTACATCCATATACCGTATAAGTGTGTTTTCATACACAAACAGCACAACATTAGACGGAAGAAAGCTACATTTATCCTCTTTAACATTTTTAACTTCTAAATAAAAATATTTTGTCGAATTATTTACTTAGTTTCTCATGAAGTTTTAGAACAGATTAAACAAATCAAAAGATATTTTAAAACCATGACACATTTTTTATTTATCCACTACTGTTTAGATTTATTAGAAATCTACAAATGTTTTGATTTCTTTAAACATTTTTTAAAGTGTTATTCGCACATTTTGGAAATTGAAAAATACATTATTAGTAAACGTATAAAAATTTGACAATATTTCGTTAAATTTTTTATACGTTTACTAAATATGACTTTTTCAAATGTTTTGATTTTACGTAAGTTTTTGTAAATACTAGATGTTATTGGAGATACATACTGTGAGCCAGGTTGAACGCTCTTAAAATTTATTTACGATCTGTTAACAAAACTTTGCATCTGTAAGGCAGGATTCTGCCCGTATTCAATGAAAGTTATTGGCACGTATACATATAGGCATGTAACTAAATATTTGCTTTGCTTACAATACTAAATAATTTACTTTTATAATTTTTAACAAATACACATTTCTCTATTATTGTATTGTTTGTATGCTGCTTTCGAATGAAGTAATTAGAAACCAAAGAGCAATAACTTCATGGAATTATTTCATATCTTTTATAAGTAAATTAATGTCAGTCATTGTTGAAAATATGTTAGTGTAGCTTTTGCAAATACTTGAAATTTTATTTTTTATCTATTATCTATTTCTTTCTTCTTCTATTATCTATTATTCTTTTATTATCTATTATTATCATCTTGTAATAGTTTATTTAAGTTAAGCATTAAAGTTGAAAAACATGTTTAGCAAACCTTAAAAAATTTGAGCGCAGACAGTTGCCAAAACGCGCGGGTTCGAATTCCGCTGCGTTCAAATTTATATCCGTTTTCTACAAATGTGTCAGTTACCGTCACTTTGTTACGTTCCATTTTTAAGTATTAAAATTTTAACTACATTTGTGATGTACAGAAATCCCATTAATGCGATACTTTTTTATTACTACCGCAAATCAAATCTAATTTATAATCCCGCATAGTCCATAACAAACTTATGTGGCATCCCAATTTAATTTCCACACATAATTTATGCAAAATGCACCATATCAAATTCTATTTACTGAGATGCATATATCATTACAAGTTTAGAGTTTACTCCAAATGTGTACAGAACTAACTCAACTGACATAAATCGCGTTTGATTTACGCTGTGTCGCACCACACCATGTGTTACGATCACGGTTATTGTTCATACTATCAGAATATATAATTTAACATTAATAAACATCGAGTGTTGGGAAATAAAGAAGCTAAAAGACATATTTAGAAAACTCTTGAAAACCGTTCGACGCCGTTCGCGCCTCTTGAACGGTTTTCAAGAGGCGCGGGTTCAAATCAAGCTGCGTTCAAATTTTTATACGTTTTCAAATTATGTCTTTTTCAATTTCCTTAGCGTGGAAATAAACTTTAAAAAATGTTAACAAAAATAATAAAGAAGCAACAATATTTCATTATTTATTTAACTTTGTTTTAAAATCCACGTTCATATAATATATGTTCGCTGTCTAACTAATGGTAAGTAGTTCTAATCATAACAGCTTTCAATTGCGTTCAAAGTAAAATTATTAGCCATTTATACCATTTCTCGAGTAAGATATGAATCAGTTCAGTTAAAAAAAAACATGTATTTATGTCAACTGCTAGTTATTAAAATAATATAATACACTTATGTAATAAAAATTCTAAAAGAGAATATATTCGTTATAACAGTTATATATTTTTGTTTTTTTATAAATATTGAAATTTTCATATTGCAAACACAAAAGCTTTACTAGGACGTGTAATCTTCACAAAAATCGAAACACATGTTTGCAAGTAGCCAGGCAATTTGGCATTCGAAGTGCCACATGGTGTTCCCGCTCTGTTAAATTCGCAAAAAACCGTTACCTGAAACAAGTGTCGTGTGTAGGGGACACTGTTATAAAATACGGCCAGGTACGTACGTAGATTGCGGTTTTTTGCGAGTGAAGCCTGATAGTTAAATTGAAAAGTTTTGTTTAGACATTTTTTATTTATTTTTTAAATATAGTAAGGTAGAGAGGGAGCTCGAATAGAGGAGGCGAGTGTAAAGAATTTTAAAGGGACGCAAACTTGGGTCACAAGTTCCAGGCACTGCTCCGACCTTGTCTCTGCAACGCGAGTAGTCCGGCTCCCACCGGTCCGGTGAACCCATGAATTACTTAGACGTTTTACCCCAAACTCTCTGAATATTTCTAACAATACCCGACGTGCAATGGCTTAGTTTTAGTATTTTATCACCAATCACATTTTGAAATTGTTCAGATTAATGTTCTTCAAATGTCCACTTTCACAGTTACTATTATTATCGTAAAACTCAAATTGCATATAACGTTAGGAAATTGACATAACGACCGCATAAAACTGCAGGTGATGATGATAAACGACGACGTTGGGTGGTCTCTTGAACTGTTCATACATTCTTTTCCTACAGAAACTACAATGGCTGATCAGTAAATCTGATACTAATCAGTATATAATTAGTAGTGTAGAAAAATCGTACATTATTTTCTTAGCTTTATTATTTAAATGAATAAAAAAATAATTTAAATAATGTCTAAACGAAAATAATGAATTAATTTGTTTAATACTACAGTTCAATAAGAAAAATGTTTCTTACTACTTCTATTATTTGCCGCACATCCGGGACATCACCCCGTGGCACTCACGACCACCGGACAGACGTCATTTCCCAAGGGATCTCCATCCTCCCCCAGACTTCTAAGCTGCTGTCGCGGTCGCTGATCGCCTAGCTGGGCCTCCCTCGAGGAATCGTGGGTCTCACCCGGCTAGGCTGATCGCCCGGACAGCATCAGCTTATCCCTATCCCCTATACTCCCCCTCCTGATAACTCGGGACTGACACCCCCAGGCCAATTGGCCGCAACCTCAAGGACACCTGTATTAACAGGTGGAGAAGATCTCCTTGGCCATAGAGCTTCGCCCTGATACCAACACCTCCACTCCGCCTCTAGGAGTGTGAAGACATCACGTGGTTCTCTAGGGAATACCCTAGGCACTTTCAAATGTGGAATTTATAATTTCATAGTAGTCGATAGAAAAGAAATTTGCTGCCACTGTCACACATTCCCATAATTATGTTTTAAATTGCGACGCGACGTCACGTCACCAAAGCTGTAAAGGACGTGTTAAAACATTCAGACTAAGCGTAGCAAAAGGAATAGCGAGGTATTTTGAAAATTACCGCGTTTTTTATTCATTCTACTGTTACTATAATTGTGCCTATAGGCCTGTAATTGTGCCACTAAGTAAGCTTTTCTAGCTGAAGTAGAGTTTATGTCTTAAATGTCTCATTAAAGTTTTACCAGCCTTATACTTATTCATATACTTATGTAGTTGTTGCCTGCAAGTTATTTCAGTACTAATTACGTTTTTTCATTCTTTCATATTTTACTGTATATTTTGAGGTCATCTGTCTGTATAGTATGTAGGTATATAGCAAGCAGATTAATAAAATAATCTTTGGTTTTAAAAATCTGAACGCAAATTAAACAATCAATTGTACAAAATTATATACAAATATTTGAGAATATGTCATAAAAATAAAGTTGCATTTGTTTCCGAGCATTAAATCGAAACATTGTCGCGAAACGAGAATGTCACTACAAATTATAATGAGAGAATTGTTCAGTTAATGAGCTCATGGATGTCCTGCCTGTATATGAACATGACAAGTCATTATTCTTTCAGAATGGATGAAAATTAATATAAAATTGCTTCCTCTGTTAAGCTTACGTGCGGGCGAAATGCAACCTGTACTCTCTTAAGGTAATATATTTATTAATACTTTTTTATTGAAGAAAAAGCTAATTAGACAAAACATTTAGTAAGATAAATTATGACTTTTAAGGAATTGAAATAATTTATTATATTAAGAATTTAGATTATCAAACCTAACAAATTTCCTGATTTCCTTTTTTTTCTGACTTCAGTTTTCCCAATAGAATTTTCGCAATAGTTAACGGTTTAATTTACATTCAGGGATATCAATTCATATAGGTATACTTAAAATTTAAAATTCTTTTCCGTGGCTTCGTTCCACCAATTATAGAGAGATAGAGGAAATTACCAGAATAATGAAAATATTCTACATATTTTCGCAAGTAGAATTTGAACCTGTACCATCATGTGTGCAGTCAAGAACAGTATTTTTGTAGAATTAGATTAATAATTTCATTAATGTAATAACTGAATATATACTTTTCGTATGTAAAACTCTTAATATAAATAATTACCTATACATATGTAAATTATGAATTTACATTATTAAATTCATCTTTTATCGAAGTCGTTGTCGTCGTCGTCGTCGAAGAATTATTCTTTTGTTATTACGTTAAAAATGCAAAATGGAGCAGTTTCGATATCAATCTTTTCTCTGCAATTACTGCTACGCCCGGGCAACGCCAATCAATCACAAAATACTAAGCGTGTCATGTTTCCGCCTCATATTAAACTGTCCAAGGCTTCCATAATACTATTCCCAATAAATTTAACTTTATAATTTATAACGGCCATAACTGTGTTAAACTATAAATTTATTTTCTATCGTTTCTATGAAAACTAAATAATATTAAAAACGTGATAAAAGAAGAGGCAGCATGCTTAATGGATGTGTCATCCCATAATAAAGTCTATAAAAAACCTTAATGTTTATATAGTAACGTACCTCATAGGTACGTTACTTTATAAACAATAAGGTTTGGTAACTATTAATTCCCAGCGAAATTACTGACAATGTAATAATACTTATACGAGCTCGCATAAATCTTCCGTTGTATAACGGACAAATAAATTTATTTAACAAGGACATTTAAACAAATTTTGGAAAATCACAAAATAATGTTTTATAATTAATAAAATGTTAATAAATCGAAAATTTTAACGCAGCTGGATTCAAACACGCAACTCTTGGAAGCCCAAGCGCTCTGACCCATAAGCCGTGCCCAAGCGTTCAAATTTTTATACGTTTTCTAAATATGTTTTTCATTTTCCTAAGTGTGTGATTAACACTATAAAATGTAACAAATAATATAATTTTGTTATGTTTTTACAGCTTTACTTTATTTTTTCTGCAAAACAAAATAGAAACTAGAAAGAAAGCAGAAACTAGTGTCAGTACCCTCCTTTCTCCACTTTAGGCCCTAATCCGAGACAATTCGTGTTAAATGGCGTGAAATGGAAATGATTTAGTATAATCATTCCCTCGAGTGGAAATCGGACCTACAGCCATAGTCTTTACAGTAAGACGCAGACTCACTGCGCCATCTTGACCTCAATTAATATTGAAATTTAAAATATACTTAATTAGCTGAATTTTAATACAATCTTGTGCAGTCATGCTTCTTAAATATATAAAAAATAATCTGTAATTATGTATAATTTAGATATTATAATATGTAATAGACTGTGGAGTTAGGATTAAGGATGTGCTTGAGTTAAGGAAATGTTTGTAATTTCAGTCATACTCCAAAGTAAGTTTTTATGTAAAAATATTAATTATATGTAGGTATAATGGTTAATGTTTGTGTGTTTTCCTACATATAGATATAGGAAAACTACTATAACTCAAAGTATGCAACAGAAAATCTACTTACTTTCAAAACTTTTAAATATACGTATTCAATGTTCAGCAGACAAAAGCAAAATAATCAAAATTTTAAGTACACACCTAATAAAATTTAAGCATTAGGTTACAGCGAATACTTTACTACTATGAATAAATAAATTTTAAAACTACGAATAATTTTCAATAATATACATTATAATGAGTTCATTACAACTGGTTAATGAGCCAAGTTGAGTTTAATAAATATTCGCCAAGCATCGTGCAAAGTTAGCGATAGTGTATGAACATTGAAATCGCAATGAAATAATGCATAATAGTAATTTATTGCCGTTGTTGTTTGCAAAGACGAACTTTCCGCGAAGTAAGACGAGAGTAAGATTTATGATTTAAGATGAATAATTATACAGAAACTTAAGATTCGTTTCTAAATTCAAGCAACAAATTTCAAATTTCAGCTGTTTTAAATGATTCAAAAATGAATATCAGACATACGTCATGCAAGCGTAAAATGCTAGTAAAGATTAAAAAGCTATGCTTTTAGCCACTAAGCTTATCTTTAATATTTATCAAGAAATACATAAAAATATTATGAATAAGCTTAATAATCGAACCTCCGGCGAACGGGCAACTATTGAACCGTTAAAACAAAAAGTGCAATTGGTCGCCAGCTTTTATCGCTTTAATCCATTTACTGTACTTATTTACAGTTCATTGCAAATAATAGTATTGCCTAATTACAAAATATCTAGTAACATCTTCTATGTTTGCGATTATTACTCGTTATAAATGAAATTACTATAGTTTAATCGAGTATATTTTTACGCGTTTTAAACACTTTACAGTCGTCGTCAGTTGATAGAACTATTATATCTATCTAGCGCCATTAACTTGTTAGACACGACGAGATTTCAAGAATATATTTTTGAATATCGTTATATAGGTGCAAATATACATTTATTAAGAAAGGCCACTTAAAATAGACACGTTCCATATAACACATAGATTAAGATCAGTAGTTACTTTGTCCTTTTATTGCAGGAACACTTAAAGACAACGGAGTGTGTTTTATTTTTAATCTGTTTTATCTAACTACGAGTGTTCTGCTTGGCATTAGGTAGCGTCTGCTCGAAGACTTCAAGAGGCACGTACTTTAAGATAAAACTGTTGGAATCTTAAGAGATTGACAAGATCACCTCTTGAAAAATGCTGCCTGAAACTTCTTTTGAATATTTTTTTTGTTTATTATCTTGTTATAAATTACAAATAAAGCAGTAAGTTATGCTACATTTTACGAAATTCTTACACGCTTATTGCGATGAGTGCGAATAACACTTTAAAAAATGTAAAAAAATACAAGTGATTTAAACATTAGTTAAACGCGGAGGTAATATATATATCACTGGGTTTTCTTAGATTGGATTTTATAAGAGTACATATACTTTACTAATAATTATTTTTTTTAGTTTCATGCAAAACAGGGTTAATAGAGAGAACCTAATGTCACTCCGTTCTCTGCTTTCCGCCTAAATTCGAAACATTGCGTGTTGAGGGCGGAAGCTTACAGCGGAGGTATGAAAATAAGTTAAATATAATAATTTCCCCGAGTGGGGATCGAACCCACAACCATCGCGATTACGGTCGGACGCTGTCCCATAATGAAAGCCGATGATGATGATGATGAGGTGATGTGGCTCAGGGGGCACCCCCCACCCCACTTACAATATTTTTTATGAAGTATATATAAAAAAATATTCTTGTAAAGGTAAATAAAGATACCTTATATAAAGAAGATAAAAATTCCAAAGATGTACCATTAAATCGTATTATCAATAATCAGACTCAAGTAATAGAAGGCATGATTCACATTGGTTATAATTCTCTTCAGCTTTCGAGTTCGCCGGCAAATTGCTCTTAAATTAGTTGCCGAGTTTCGAAGCATAAGGATACATCCACCATTCAATCATAATTACGACCATGAATTTAACTTTGCTCAGATTTGATGCGAATTCCGATTCTCTTTAATATTGTACTTGCTATAGAATATTAATATTTTCGATTCGACATTGCGCTAAAAGATTTAAATATGTGCCCTTTTTTAATGTTGCAGTGAAATCCTATGTGAAATTATTGCAGCCGTACATATTTGTGCCACTTGTCTATAAAATAAAAAAAGTAAATTTTGAGGCAATAATTCATAGGCATTCATAACAGAGTCAAAATGCAGATAATATAAATTGGTAATAAATTACCCATTTTAACGAGTTATTCATTTCGCTTGGTATTATATTTTGTGAGACCATATGCAAAGCTTTCCTCGTCTCATAGAGCTACAGTTACATACATTTTATTACACAGGATATATTTTTTCATAAACAATTTCATTTTTATCATCATTTTAAGGATGTTTCGTTGTTGAAAAACAAATATATATAAACATGTTAACAAAATACGTCCCACAACAGTAAGGTGTCGACTGCATACAGGAACTGAGGTTCTATTATAGTAAATGAATGAGAGTATATCGAATACAAGATGTAAGAGCCTGACGACAGGTAATGATTTATGAAGCGCAAAGCTGATACAGACTTACATTAGACCACATCAAAATAAGAAAGGGGCCGTATCAAAGGCAGTAAGGCATCCCCAAGGGGCAAGTCTTTTATTTATGGCACGCCTTTGTTAGTTCGCCAGAGAAATATAAATAGTTCGCACTGAAATATCGAATGCTTTTTGAGGGTGAGATACTGTAGAAAATTAATGACGTGGTCAGTACTTAAATTGGATTAGGGTGAGATGGTAAAAGGCTTGGGCGGGTTTGTACGGCTTTGTAAAACACTAACGCAAATTGGGCTCAAGTATAAGATTTTAGGGAGAGTAAGTGCTATTCCATTCATTTTGCATTGAAACTTTGAATGCCGTTCAATTTAAAACAATTCATCCTAAAATCACATATTTACGAACATATAAATTGACAGATTTACATTATTACATTTATATATAAAAAAATAATGTTTTGAAGATTCAGAAATCTATATTAATTTTATAAGCAACGTTTAAGTCAAGTATATTTAAGACTATTTATTATAGAAATTTTAATATTGGTACACAGTTTTCTGCTATTTGTTAAGTATTACCTAAATATTATAAGTTTTTTTTTAATATTCATATAAAATGTTTTTTATGCATTTAATAGAAACAGTCGTTGAAATAATCTGGGTAGTATCATAAATAATTTAAATACAGGCAATAAAACTTTTAGTACTATCCCGTAAGCAGTAACAACTGCTCAACAGTCGTAAATATTACCCAAATATGATACGTTGGGAATATAAACGTGGAAGTGTAAGTCTTTGAGTTATAAAACATTTTTGCTTAAGCTAAAAGCTCGACTTTGTACTTGCTTTTAACGTTGTACTACAATGTGAAACTATGGACCGCTATTACAAAAATAAAAGACGAAAATTATTACTTTAACATATTTTGTGCATACAGTTATACTATACTTAATATTTTACGAGATCTTTTAAGTTTCCTCCGAAAAAATGCATTTACTTTCTAATATGGTCAGGTATCCTATTTTGGCAGCAAATTCTTACATACGAATAAAATTTTAACGACTATCAATATGATGGTTCATCGACCCTCATCTCGGCCAAGACAATAAAGCTTTTAATGTTTAATGTACATAATTCATGATGGGTCGTCTTCCATCAGCCGGCGCTTGTGATAAAAATTCCGTACATATCGACCTTACAACACGAGTACTATGGGCTTCGAGAAAGTATATGAATATACTATTATGACACCGTACGATATCTTTCTCAACAGACCAAACTTACCGTACTTAAGTACCTGAATAAAGTATATTTTTCAAATAAAACAAAAAAAATTAAACCAGCAGTACTAAATAACGTAAAGAGTTTTCAACTATTTATTAGTTGAGAAAGAATTTATTTTATGTCCACATTCGTAACAAGTCTTAAAGTATTAATGTTCTATTTTCAGCGGTGCACAGCGGTTAGCGAAATTTATTATAAGCCAATTATCAATTTCTTAAAGTCAGTGAACCGTTAAGTTGACCAAGTAATTTACATAAGAATGATCACGGTTTAAAAAGTCATGCGGCATTCATTGGGCATATCATTTTACGAAACTGTAACAAATGCTTACAAGATATCGCAAAAACTAAACTAAACAGAGTCCAGTAAAGTTCTCTAAGGACAAGAAGAATTACAGGCGGCGTTAGATCGTGAATGAGGCCAAAAATTGCTGTTGTCTTTACCTCATGAATCCCAAATACCGGCTTGAACGAGTGCTTTAAAGATAATTCCATCTTGATCGAGTGCTTTAAACTTTAATGATATTTTTTATACACGCTATATTACGTGTTTAAATTTGTAATAAGAGGTATTCTTAAAAATCACGCCTTATAATCTTAAACCTTTTTGTATCGATGTCTTTTTTGCGTTATTTTTTATATATTTAAAAAAAATTGTACAAAGCATTAAAAAAATCAACTTACAATTTAATATTGAATAATAGAAGTACAATTTAAGAACCGAAGCAAGTGTAAAATTATTTCAACTCAAATCGTAAATTTCGTTGTGGAACATAATAAATCTTATTGTATCTACAGCAGAGTATATATCACGCAGCGCCGTGGTTAAAGAAATGACCGCGAACTACGTGTTCTTATATTCTTCAGAAAGCAAGTTGGTTTAGGTTCATTTGCTTTCTTTCACAGCAATACTTGTTATAATTGTCATAATATATACATAATTCTCGTAATATATACATATTTGTCATAATATAGCATAATATGGGTCATTAAATTCTAAGCTTAATTAGTACGTTATAGCTTTTGTTCCAAGATTACGGGAATAACTCTATATATTGTATAGAGGTGGTGTCTTGGCTGATCCATTTGCACCATAAGGGCAGGGCATATGAGGCCTTGCCCAGGACTCTTAAACTAATAGAGGCCCTAAACCGACTGTTAACAGCTTGTATAATATAGTGTAATTTGTACCTATTACTAACTGGAACCCAAATTTCAAGGTTTTACATGTGCAAATGTCAAAGACTAAACTCTTGGTTTAGAGGCTGATCACTATAGGTACTGAGTTAGAAGAACTAGTAGCTGGATTCCCACTCGGAGGAATACTTGAATGATATTTAATTTATACATACGTGTCTTCCGTTTAGTTAGAAAATATGCAGCGTTGGGTTTGGAAACTTAATGTGTAGGGAAAAAGAACAAACTTTCTTACTTAAATATTAAGTATATACATTAAAAAAAAATTTATATATTAAAATATAATTTTTTTTTCATTATCAATTAAGAAAAAAAAAATTGTAACTTCGGCTCTAATGTAAGAAAAATAGTTTAAAGCTTCAGACAACTTGAAACTATAACTATAATAAACTTGAAATAAAAAGAAAAAATTAATGGTTATTAAAGTCCAAAATTTATCAGTACTGAGAAGAATGCTTGTCTACAACGAATTGTTCTCATTAATTCTTATATCAAGATGACGCTTGACCTAAATTTAGACGAGCTAACTAGACATTTCATCTGAGAGTTAATCTAGAGCGAAAAATTCAAGCATAAGTTGATGTTTAAAAGTGATAAAATTCTTTTCTTAAATTTTTTCCCAATCTTTTAAATTACACTTTTCCTTTGTTATTTATTAATTAAAACTTACCAGTAATATAAAAAACGATGAGGCATTTACCCAAATGTGTTTACCTGCAAAATAAAAAATAAATAAATACAAAATAGTTAAAAAAACCATTCAGATCTCGCTTAAAATTGTTTTTTTTTATACTAGTCATGTCCTAGCAGTCATTAGGTTCATACTATGAAAATATTATATTATCATCGTATCCGGACACGTGTGCAAATTTTCGAACAAATCGTATAAAGCAAATTTCCTTTAATTTATAGATACATGTAATAAAAGGAAAGACAAGACGCTACTAAAACATGTCAAAAATGTAATTTTTGAAGATATGAATATTATGAGTAAAACTCGTATAAAAATATACGTATATATTTTTTTCAGCTTCACGATTTTCCCGCGTAGTGGGGAGTCAGAGAGAACCTAATGTCAAGACATTCCGCCACTTTCCGCTCGAATTCTAGACATTGCTTGTTCACCAGAGCGGACAAATGAAATTAAGATAATTCATCCGTGTCAAAATTGAACCCACAACCAATCACCATAACAGTCTGATCAGATCTTATCCCACTAAGCCACCATAGCCGCAGTAAATTATATATTTTTCTATTTTATACAAAAATATCCACTATTAAATGTCAAATATAAACGTTTAATTTTAGAGTGTTTTATTTACTTCAAACTATAAATAAAAGCCAATAATACATTCCCGTTACAAACTGGTTTCGTAATTTATGAAACAAAATGTCAGTCCATAAAGAGCTACGTCAATTAAGAATATACGGGATGCTGCACTAACAATGGTACTCAAATTAATGTGGCCACGGATATATGTATGTATGTATCAACGACATGCTCAGTCTTAAAGCGAAGACATTAATAGGATTAATTTATAGGCACTGTGGGTGGTTAAGACAATTGATAGTCAACTCCACCATCCAACTGAAATAGATAATATTAATTCAAAAAATGTTTTTAAAACACAAGACAGATCAGATCTTTCTATTTATATAATCGTTAACAACCAAAATTTCATTGTAAAAGAACGATGCAATATTTATATTGAAACTTTTGTCTAATAGTATATGCCACATATAGAAAAGATATTTAGTATTAAAAAATCAATTATTCTATGTTTAGCGCACGTAGTTGTTTTGGAGTCAAATCCCAGGCGGGGATTTTTTAAGTCTAGATGGATGTAAAGCGTTGATAAACCGTACCTACAATATATGGAATTCTATATGGGCTACAAATAGAAAAGCTTTCTATTGATTACGGTATTATATTATAAAATATACGGCATAAGCATTTATTTTAAAATATTTAATTATTTATTTAGTACTACTCAGAGCATAACTTTCATGAATTGTCTTACAAAAAATATGCATGCCTATGTTTTCTTATTTTGATAACGCGGTCTTAAAATCAATAAAGACTTTAGATAAAGAGGAAATAAGTATCAATATTTATTTCTAGTAAAAGCTTCATTTAAACTTTGAGTTCATCGTGGCGCAGTAATAGACTGTAAAAGTTGTTGTCACAATCGGAAGAATAATTATATTAAAATTATTTGAATCCCTCTGCTCTAAAATGATAAATCGCGGATTGAGTTCCGTCACTCAACACGCAATATCTTAATTCAGAGAGTGGAACGGAGTCTTGTCACAAGGTTCTCACTGTCTACCGGGCTAAGCTGTAAACAGGCGCGAAGCTTCATATAACAGGAACAAACATTACTTATTCATTCAGTCACATTTGAATCACTCAATTATTATCTTCAAGCTTTGAACAATAATGCTAATTTATCTTTACCCAATTTAATGTGTGACACAGCTCGTTGAATCGCATTTAATGGGACGTTTTTATTAACTTATAATTTTTTGTTGCTTAATAGGCCATTTTAAATATCATAAAATGAGTATTAATAATATAAAATGAGTATAACACTCATTTTATTCAATTTATTGTACAGTATTATTCCCACACTTAAGAAAAGAAGATAAGAAATGCTTGCTGAATTTCTTGAACCTATGCTTTTAAATTACCTCTGTTTTATAGTTAACAGCGCTATACATTTTCGTTATACCTAGCGAATTATAGTCTACCTAAAACTTTAGTACTCTTGTTTTAGTTTTTATCATATCAAATGATTGTACATAAAGCTTTACTTAGTTGAAAACACATTAAATTTATCGAAGAAAAATGTAGTATGAAAAACGACTTACATCTTTTTTGTCACCTACACACTTTTTACCGCATAGGAAAGTGTGAATGGCTTTGTATCTCAGTCAGAGAGAACCTATTATCAAGACACTCCGTTCACTGACATTGAGAATTCAGTGGCTAACCTCAACGCCGATTTACGTCTTTTATTTAATATTTAGTTAGTAACGTTAGTGGACATCTATTGTACTGTATATATAATATTCGCGTCTGCCTTTTACTACTCACAGAACAACATATTGCTTCAAATTATAACTAGCTCTGCGGGCTAGAGTTCCTTCTTTTATGGTAAAAAAAACTTCACTTTTACAGTGACTTCTTGACCATATTCGCTCAACGTATAATTATACGAGTAAAAAGGTAAAATTTCAGTTATAAATAAATCCATACATTTTTAGTACTTAAAGAAAACTTGTATTACGCTAACAGAATATTTAAATTTTATTATTTGAGATACAAAGTCATTCAAATAGCCTTGTATTTTTAACAAATTGCATACTACTTACTAGTCCAACTTGCCTTTTGATCGGAAAGAATTTTCTCGAGTTGCCAAAGTTGCCAAATAAAATAACAAACAATTAATTCGGCTTAAATAACTATTTAAACAAATAAAGAAATTTCACAATTTTTTTAATAAAGTTTGCTTTGTATCACGTATGTAAAAAAAACAAAGTACTTTATATTAGAGCAAAATCTGTAGATGACATCGCTACAATTGATTCAATAAAAATTGTCCTGTAATTTAGTCTAACCTTGACCAGTGCATCCACACTACGTGCATGTTAAATGTATTAACCTGTTCACTGTTTGTCGCCGATTTTCGGTGTGATGCTCAAATATTTACGTTTTTTCCCCGCTTAGCGGGTTAATCGGTGAGAAAGTAGTGTCAAAACACTCCGCTCACCACTCTCCACCCGACTTCGACAGCGTAACTCAACGGCTCGCTTAGTCTTAGGAGAGCTAAGCTATCAAAATGATTTGAATATGATTGCACCACGTGGGAAACACTGCGCAAAACATGAATTGTGAATTGTGAAGCACAAATATTAAGTTAGTAAAATTTTATAAGTAAATTGAATGTTTACTTACAAAATTTTACTCTACTTTTTGTAATACATTTATTATTTTATAGCATGTGGGAAGGGCCTTGTAACAAATCACTGTACTATTCTTTTAAACTTAGGCGGTTGTGTATCAGAAACCAGCATTTAATGATATCAATACACCGTTTGTCGGTGATTTGAGACACTCCATCCTAGTGTCCATTCTCCGTCTAGAATTCAGGTAAATTAAATTATCATGTATTTATATGTACCTCTCAACACTAGGGTCACTCCTAACCAAGCTGGTAAAGCGTGGGTCTGCTTTAAACATTACAAGTTACATCCTCTCATCCCGCTTTATAACCGGTTTAGTAATATAAAAACTGTGCATAGCATTTATTTTACGCGTGCCATTACGTCGGTTGGCCATCCTACTAATAGTTATAATTGTAACATCAAAAACAATTGACGTCAATTTTTGAATTCGATTTGGCATTGAAATCATTAAACCTAATTGCTCTGATATATTCTTGTGTGATTCTGTGGCTTCAATTGTACAATTGCATCATTCGCTTTCAAATAGATTTTATATAGTTACCAATAAAACTAAACTTTTGAAGAAATATAGAGATTTATTCAGATTATTTAAATATTAATAATTATTATTTTAGAAGAGTAGATGAGCAGAATAGAAGTAAGTCTTTAATTTGAGCGGATAGAATAAGCGGTATACTGAGTGTCACAACACTTTGTTCTCTTCTATGCTTTCTCTGCTATTCGAGATAAAGCGTGAAGCTAAAAAAAATTGCAATAGAAACGTTATCGTAATACAACAGAATATATGTTCCGAAATAAATTAAATTTATAAGTTAATAAAGTTACAAGTAACTTAGGTAGAATTACAACGATATTTAACATTTTGTTCATATTAATACAGTATCAGTATCGAGTTGCAGACGTACAAAAAAATTAAAGCCCGGCTTGGCTACATACAGCCAAGGGCGTCTTGGGATCATAAAAAACCAGCCACTTTGGAGTGAAGCCAACCAGCTACTACTTAGTCAACCTCATTGAAAAGATACATTTTTAAGTTAAAGAACACTTGAGTTCATTTTGTTAAATGTATTCTAGCTTTCACCAGCCCCAGTCTTGAACAAGTGAGCAAAGCTTGCAACGGAGCTAATTACGAATGCGACGTATTTTCTGTTTAATATTTTCAATCAAGCAATGTTGAAAATTCACTTCTTAATTTTCGTATAATAAAAGAACGGGCGGAGGAACAAATTTAGTGCGCTCTTGTCTTAAATGTAAACAACGTCTCACGCTCTTCTCAGTTTCAATAATCAGTAGGTACAACAATTATAAATCCTTAATCGATTACGCTCTCAAAATTTTAACACATTGCAAAGTATCAAAATCGCAGTCAAGGCACTCAGATTTACTTAATTATTTCTGTTAAACATTCACCTTTAAAGTATAGCAATGGCACGTCGCTGGGTACCTAGAATGCACATTAAAACATTCTTCGGTATTCTTACTTCGTAATTTTCCGCATTGCGGCCAGATTATTGGCTAAGCTAGCAAAATTTATGTTATTTTATGTTAAGCAATAGAAGTCAATTTCATAGTAAGAAATAAAAAGTTATAAATTTCAAAATGAAATGAAAAAGATACATGTAGTGAAAATTTAAACGGTTTCTTTCTTTTATCTTAAAAATGCCCGCAAACGCTTTAAAAGGTTTCAGCTTTCAGAGATTTCATAGAGATTTTTTAATTTTAAACTCGGGTAGCCTCGGCTGGGTTCTCCGGTCCGCAAGATACCTGCGCTAAAAATAGAATAATGCTGTGAAATAAACAGCTCCACATTTCATACTGCACTTTAACAATGTGGCGTTGTTTGTTTTGCTCGGTGAGAATGGCTCATATCTCTTTTTTCACACATCCAGTGAATAGGTCCGAATTTCTGTTAATAAGCTAATTAAGCATGTAACTGCGAGCAAGTGTGATACAATCGTAGCCTTTCATTAACTGTTCTCGCTAAGTGAGATGCAGCGCTGCTTCTCGCGTCTCGTGTTACAAGCGGTCAAGTTCTCTCGATGAAATCTGATCTCAAACATAATTTACCATTTTATTATTTGAAATACAACCGACATTCTCAATTTGCTATTATTAAGCCTGTCTAATACACCTATGAATAAGCTCTATTTGTACTTAATTCCAATTTATAATGTTATTAAGTTCAGACGTTTAGGCTGAGATTAATATGATGTCAGTTTCTTAAAGTTCAACTTGTGTAATTTAAATTTACATTTAAGAAGCCCGTTGGATTCCATCGTGGCGCAATCTGACAACGTATGTGTGTATATATATACGTGATGGTTGTGGGTTCTATTCTCACTGGGGGGTTTATATTTAAATTATTTTCATTTATCCGCTCTGGTGACCAAGACAAAGCATAGCGTTGAGTTCAGCAGAGTGTCTTGACACTAGGTTCTCTCTAATTACTATAACTGCGAGAAAACGTATGAAGCTAAAAAAAAGTAAATAAATAATTTACTCTAACTCTAAATGTTAAGTTAACCAAAATATTATTTCGTTTTAATTTTCACAAACAGTTATATTGTCCTGTATTGTATATACTTACAATATATTCATGATTATCTATTCTTGTTTATACTAAACAATAAATGTCTCCCCTATGAATTATGAATTCCAGCACATTCAACACGTCGATTTCGTTGAATATGAATGCATCAGAACTAAATCACCGTTATAGATAAAAACAAAGAGCACAAAATTGATGCACATAATTCATGACGTTGAAATACAATGGACACGCGAGAAATAAATATCCCTCACTAAGTCTTATGGGGATCAAACAATGCCACGTTCTCAAAGAGACCTCAGCCACAAACTTGCTTTCGTAAATATATACGTTGGGTTAATCTTAATATGTTACATTTTGTATTTCATATTTTTATATAGCTTAGTCAAGAATATCTGTAAATAAGTAATTTTTTATATATTTGCACTTTCTAGAACGTGGTTGAAACTTAACAAATTATATACTGATATTTTTATTACATAACATAATATTTAAATAATATATTTCAATTGCTTTTAAGAAATCTACTGCTTCTGGCGAAAATTATGCTGATTGAGAAGTACGAAATTGGGTATAGTTAAAGTTAAAGTTTTACTTTATTAGATTATAACCTCACATATTATACTTATTTAGAAGAAGATCGCTTAAATTTGTTTATTAAATCACGCTAAGTTCAAAATTTTCATAATTTTGTTTTATAAGCGCTGCTCTAATTTAACAGTTAATGAGACATTCAAAAGTATACCTGAATAACATAGTGTACCATATTTTTTA
This sequence comes from Podotricha telesiphe, assembly GCA_038994665.1. Classification (NCBI taxonomy): domain Eukaryota; kingdom Metazoa; phylum Arthropoda; class Insecta; order Lepidoptera; family Nymphalidae; genus Podotricha; species Podotricha telesiphe. The sequence goes on along the minus strand of JAOYRR010000121.1, from coordinate 19,218 downwards.
TCCCATTTCGTTGATAATTTTATAATTATAATAAACAACAAAATATGTGTTCTGTGGCTAATTGCAGTCCCATTAATGTTTGTAACTTTTGACAATTGAGTATGACGACCGCAGTCCGCATACCAGTCACATGTAATTGTTGTACAATTGAAAATAAACGAAATGAGTAGTTTAAATAAGCGTGATGGGCTCCTCATAAGAAGGCACGCGCCAATAGACGTGCCTTAGATGCCAGGTAGACAAGTCTTTGTACTCTTTAATGCAGTTAAACACTTTAAAAACCGTAGAAGTGTATAGACTTTGAGATTGCTGTTTAGTAAAACTACCTCTAAACTCACGGATTCTGTCCTGCTGAAGGCACATTATAGGCTTTTTAATGTCAACCCTATAGATGACGTATCTACTAGTTGTATTCATATCAAAAAAAACCTTTATACATAATGTTTAATTCCTAATGTCTTTATTTAACTAAAACTTAAGGTAGATCGAAAGATTGTCTCATCTAACGAAATGCGAAAATATTAATTAAAGTAAAAAAAAATTTCAAAGTAGCAGTTACATGCTTAATTTTTAGAACGTCAAATAATTTGAAACTGGTTTTAATGTTCTGCCTGATTCTTAAATAGACAAATGCGACATCTATAGATTATACACATGAATTTATAATCTTGTAGACCACTGATAACAATTATTGACAAAACTAAATTGTAAAAAACTTATAGCCTGTATATTCTATTTGAAAACAAATAAATATTAATATTCAATTCCAAAGTTATATCGTAAACCAAGTACCCTGTATCGAGAGTCATTTCCCAGCGGTTTCTAAACTAAGGAAATATTGAATTTATGCTAGGTAAGGTCGAAGCCGGTTGCTAGTTGTAACATAAATTTACACTTAAGAAGGTATACAAATATAAAAACGTGTACAATATTAGTTAGTAAATAGATATAGGTACAAGAAGGATTGCCTTTAATTTTTATAATACATTAAATATTTTATGTTGATAGTGCTTTCGTTCGTATACTAGTACTTCAAGGAAATACAAGAAATTAAAAGACCAAGTTGAAGAATGTAGCTGAGTTATATATTTAAATTGTAGCAATTAAGACAATATCTAGCTGTAATACACGTACAATGAACTCTACATTAAAATATTTTCTATTTCAAGATTTCTTGAGTGCCTTATTGTATAAAGTGCGAATGAAACTTTTAAAAGTTTACGTAAAATTATTTTAAAAACTTAGTATTGAACGCGGTTCAAATAACTATTAAGCTTATTAGCCGGACTTGGTATAAAACTTTCGACGGTTGAGATTTAAAAACCTATTATAAATTCTACAACTTCTACCTCCCTTTGTAAACACATAAAATGTGTATGTAACTTGTTTTGCAAGTTTATATCGACATACTCATATATCAAATAAATGATAAGCTTCGAATATAAACTTTTCTAAAATAAGCATCAATATTCGTATAACTAATCAACATTAACTTCCCAGTTAGAAGTTGGGTAATTGTTGTCCCCTTTATATTCAAGGGTAACATGATATGTCAGCTCTGTTTCCCGGGCGGATGTCATCCTCGTTCGTGTCAATAATGGTGCCCAAAGCACACACTTATTAACAGTTGAGTCACAGCTAATATTTGGAGAATGTGGCCGTAGTGTAATATTCACTTTACTTTTATTGCTTTTAGTGCAAAATGGTTGAGCTCGATGCTACGCCACCGTATAGTGCACTAAAGTTTTAAACATTTTTGAAGTGTTATTCACACACTTATGTAATTGAAAATCATATTTAGAAAACGTATAAAACAGTGCGGGATTCGAACCCACGGGCTTCTTGGAAACCGTCCAAGCACTCTCACCGCTAAGCCGTAAGTTCTACATCCGGCTACGTCGAAATTTTTATACGTTTAATACAACTTATTTTTCCTGCTAGCATCTTTGTAGAGCGATTATTACAAATTTCTGTTACCCAAAGATTATTCTAAAAATAATCGCTTGGCGACAGACAATGCTATTTATTAAATATTATTACATTTTTAAAGTGTTATTATTATTATTGTTATTATATCACAATATCAATTATAATTAAGGATTGATTACCAATATCGAATAATTGTTTCAAATAATTAGAAATGAAATACGTTTAAATTGTAAATGTTTCTCATTGATCCTGTTGAATAGAACAACAGATACATTTATAACTTTTTTTTCACACGCCCAAAATAAACGAACTATAATAACAGCTTATACGCTACAATAATGGAAGAATGGAGATATTTAAAGTCGATACCGTATACACCATTAACACTTTTTTCACATGTTTGTCTTATTCGCACACTTAGGAAATTGAAAAAGAAATATTTAGAAAACGTATAGAAATTTGAACGCAGCGGGATTTGAACCCGCGCCTCTTGAACGGTTTTAAAGAGTTTTTTTATACGTTTTCTAAATAAGTCTTTAACATTAACACTGTTAAATGTTACATTATTTAAATTATTTGAATAATTGTGAAGAATAATTAGTTTTTTTAAGGTTACGTCAGCAAATACGTCATATCGGTAGCAAATGTCACTACGATAATGTAATCAATGTAAATGGCTAATATTTTTGTTAATAAATTTCTTACAAAAGGTCAATAATAAACCCGTTAATGTCTTTTAATATACATGTATATTACGTACATTTAATATGTATGTAATATTTACATTGAAAATATGTATTATATTTTCTCTAAACTTATACCGCAAGGGATGTCGGTTAATCTGGCAATCATTGAGTCGTCGTAACTCGTAAACGTACTCGTAAAGCTTGATGACACATTAACACCCAACTTAACTTAAAACCGTATAAAATTTTATGTCCTTCAATAACGTTTTAATTGAATGATCTTGTTACATAAAGTATATTTAAGTATAGGATCATGTCATAAGCAGTTTACATTTCAGTAACTTAGTTAGTTATTTATTTAAATTATTTTCTTGTATATTGCATAATTTGTTTTATGATTTTTTTTTTAAAGTAGGACTCCTTCAGCCAATCAACACACGCTAGCTGAATACAGGTGAAAGCAGTGTTAGTAGGTTATACGACTACTAACCTTAAGGTATATGGAGTAAAATAATAATCCCGTTAATTTAATAATATACTAATCCCTTTTATTAAGAGTTTTAATATTTAAAGTAATTATAATAGGTTATCGGTAATACATTACAATTATCATTTCAATACATAGTTCTCTACATAATTCAACATGAACATAGGTACAAAATAATTTTACATAAAAAAAAAAATCTCTCTCTTTCTTTCGTAGCAATAGGTATTGCTTCTACAGTGTTCTAGCTTTGTCAAACCAAGTGTTACTTGTACAAAAGAAACGCGCTTGCATTATACAACCATTTAACTGCGTCAAAACGTTTCAAAGTCATAATTTTACAAAGGGGTGTTTAACAATTCGTCTCTATTTATGCATAAACTTTGAACACATTCATTTTAATAACACCCAAACGCAAGTGAGCTTATTAATATTTATGGAAGTTTGACAAACTGTCTATTTGCCCTTGTGTTGTCGATAACAATCTACATCATTAACCCTAAAGGCGATGCTTGCAACTGCATCATAAGCTGTAAAGAACAACGAGCTGTATGTATAAGGGAGTAAAGCCTACATAGAGTTCTAGAACAATCAATGACTTCTTCAAGTATATTATAGTTATCGATAGCGCTGAAAGATTCAGAAATCTTCAAAGGTCATTAAACTCGCATTTAGGTTAAGCTTGGGTCGAGTGGTTATCAGTTGGCAAATGGCCAATGCGGCTTTATGCGATGACGTCATGAGAATCATATTGCCAGCAAATTACTTTGAAGAGCTCGGAAGTGGCGAAATGTATATCGTATCAGTGATTTCGTTGCATAGTTATGACTCAGGAACTGCATTACCTCTATTTCATATTATTAGAACATTCATTTTACATTTACTCATATAACTCTGCTGAATTAACTTATACATTACACTTTTATTTCACAAACAAAGTGATTTAAGCTTTTGATGATGAGCTAAATGTGTAAAGCCTTTTATTTTCTGTAAATTGTAATTTTAATTTAAACAATGTTCATAAATATTCATAAACTGGGACAATAATACAAGGATATATGAAAAGAAAACCAAGGCTACAATTATTAGAATATAGTAGCTGTATACAACGGTATACAGCTTGTTTCAGCTTCCTACTGAAAGCCACTAGGGTGAATCATTTCAGTACAATTGTACACACAACGTGACAGCACTTTAATTTAAGACATGTATCTCATATATTTTATTAGATAGAGCAAGCAATTGAGTCGAATAGTGAACGAACGAACGATACGTGCATATTTTAAAGCAGTGAAACCTGTATTATACACGTTTCATTAATAATATTGAATGAAGTTATCGTATAAGAAAACAGGGGAAAAAGCTATTTATAGCAGTTTCACGCTTTTTTTTTGTACGGTAGTCAGAGAAAAATAACCATTTTCCGCCCGAATTGAAGACATTGCGTGGTGAGTGGCGGTACTTATGCCGCGCTGTGGTTTCTACACCAAATTATAAACGTAGAAATATCAATGAAAATATCTTTTAATTACGGATTTTTACTCAATACGATACAATATTGTGCTATTTAAGAATAATGTAATTTAAAAATATTTTTATTTCATAATAAAATATTTTTTTTTGTAAGTGAACCTGTAAACATCTTCCTTTGACAAACTTATTTTTCTACTTCCTTCATCTTCTTTTTAACCCTAGTTGTTTATAATATAAAAACTTTTATTATTTTCAAAAAACTTTTATTATTTTCAAACAACGCTTATATAATTTTATTAACCAATATTAGTTTAGTTATTATTATCAGCTACATTTCGTGGTTAAAAGTAGCTCTTAACCTTCTCCTTAAGTTGAGTTATTTATAAAATGCAGGCGCTCTACAAGCGCTTTGGTTAATGTTTAAACTCAATTAAACGAGCCTCCAGTTAATTTTGTGGTCGGCTCCGTTTATCGGTTCGCTTATGCATCGAAACAGCGGAGATTAGGATGCCATTGAATCGTTAATTTTGTTTCTACAGCTATTAGTATACATTGTATACGTAATTAAATGCATAAGTAGCCTCATTAAAATATATAGTTCCACTTAAATAAGGCGTTCTAAGTATGTTTTATTTATTATTATTAAAAAAAAATAGTTGATAAACTATCACTGTCACCATGATAATGACATTCATTAATAGGTTCTTTAAATGGGCCAAGGAATATGTCTTCTTTTCCTTGATTGACGGGCACTTGACATTTATATCGACTACAACCGTCAGTTGTAAATGACAGGAACTTTTTTCGCAGACAAAAAAGAAATTAAAATTACATTGAATTTATTAATTTACTTAAGTCGATATATCGATATTAAAAACGGATTATCAATTATCAATATTTCACTAGGCAAGGAGAATTGTCTACATACAATACTAGATATATACACTTTAGTGTATACCTCTTGGTACTGCTAAGTACTCCTGTACAAAATATAGGCGTTAGCCGTTTACACTTTAACAATAATCAAAATAGCCACTAATACATAAAGGAAAACCTTTCAACCATTTTTTACGAAAACTTATGAGGACTGAGGAGTATAAAAATTGGCATCTTGTTTATACTGAGGATTATTTATTAAAAAGATTTATTTATATTAGAAACATTCATTATTAATACTTGAAATTCATAAAATAAATATTACTCACACACTGCGCATGTGATATATACTTTTGTATAAAGTTACACACGTTACTAAGGTAATGCGTATTTAACGTTTCGACAGGGACACTAGTTTAAGCAAATTCCTCATTCACAAATGATCTCGGAAACTACCAATATATCGCAATCGAAGGTGCACAGTGTTGCATCCCTGCAGAAATACTGCACTACTTTATAGCCATAATAAATTCCGCGCCGTTCGCATTTCCATTTTATATGCTAACCACGTGACTATCTGCCGCAACGTTTCCAACCTATTTCTGAAAATTTTATGATTAAAACCTTACCGCATTCATTCAAAAGCGTTTTGAAGTACTATTACTTTTTATAGACACTTGACGATATGCGGCGTCGTTTTGGAACAAAAATATGACCCTAAATTGTTTTAAAATGAACGAAGCCTATGCATTACGCATATTTAGTGCATTTGTAATGCTTTCTGTTACTGGATTTCATGAAGTGGGCATGACAGTTATTTTAGATGAAAATTTTATAGTACCTACCATATAACAACGCATTTTTATTTACAGCTTATCGAATGAATAAACGAATATTTAAAAATTTTTACAAAACAATATGTCAGGCTCATAAATTTGTAAAAAAAAACTGATAAGAATTTATAGTTTAACAAGTGTTTCGTGCAAAAAGTATGAATGTGTCACATTTACATAGAATATTTAGGTAGAAAATCGAAGCCTCGTGTTAGTATTGAGGTTTATAGAAATAATATATTGGTGTTTTCTACTAGTTAATGATATTAATTTTAAATATAGGTATAATTTCGTAATAAAAAAGTACTTTTAATAATTATTTAGTTTTCTTTCTGTTCTATTTTAATACTGTAAAAAAATATAACGGAGCACAGAGTGATTTAGCACTAGGTTAATTAAACTATAGGTATGCAACCACACAAAATTAAAAATAGATAATTCTTCAACTGTATGAAAAAGCTTTTAGTAAAAGTTTAAATATGCATCAAAGCTCATAGTATTCCCAGTTGACTGAACAATGACCTGGACAACAAAAATCTAGACTGAGCAGCAAATTATTAGCTGAGTACAATTACTGCGGACAATAGTGAGAAAGTGCTGCACGAACGAAATTCACGGCTTCGTGGGAAAATAATGCAAATCCCATTTTCTCTTGCTTTTTGTTGATTGTCTGTGCTTTTTTTTATTGCGTCGTGTTAAATGTTATCCATTTTTAAATTTCATAATAGTAACCACTTTGTAAGTTGATGTGGAATTATGAAAAGTGTTATATAAATTAGATTTGTGACTGAGAACTTTTTGAAGAATATGATTTGTTGTCATTGAAAATTTTATAATATTATATACGTTATTGCTTATAATAACAATTTGAATTGTGATATACAGAAAAAATCATATTGATATTTATTTATACTTTTATTTGATATATAAACCAATGCAGTCTAATACAGGACGGAGAACGAAGTGTCTTGACACTAAGTTTTCGCCTACTCCGGTGCACGGTAAAAAGTATGAAGATTCTTATATACCAACCACACAACAAAAAAATATACAGAAAATTTTATACAGCAAAAATAACACATAAACTTTAGTTAGCCTTTTACAGTCTTAACCTAAATGAACTGTAAAAACACGCGTTTCAAGTATATGTACATAAACAAAATACGTACAAAAACACATCATATTCTGCTTGTCCTATTCATGTTTGAAAAGCTGTAGGATCACGCAGCCCATGTCAAAAGAAACACTTTTGCGATGTAATAAAATATGAATAGACTATTTTTACACTATAGCTACACTCTGGTAAACCTTGAGTTATGTTGGTTTTACTAAAGAATACTTTATATGTAACAGCTTATAAAAATACACTTCTTGTTCAATGTTCGTAAATGCTCAGATGGTAAGTTATGTAATTTGTAAAAAAAAAAAGGTTAACTTTATACAAGTAATTGAAACAAACTGTATATATATAGTATTTATTCAAATAATAAATAATATACTTTTTAAAAACTCTTACATTACATTGGATATGTCGTAGGTTTTACTAGATTTTAACATAAAAACGTTTTACAATCGAGAACAGAGCACCCCGTCAAGGTCCATGGACGCCCGGTCGTCAATCCGGTCCTCGCCGACACACTCTGTTTCCTATAATACCCGTTGCTTGGATATGCATTTGTGAAACTTGGACATATAAGGTGAAAGAAATGTTTATTTACATACTAGATCAAAAATCTAGGCAGTAGCTGCCGTATTAAAGTAATGAATTTTAATTCTTTTAACAATATAATATTTACATTATATTATTGAAAATAATTGAAAATACAAATCTGATCGGTTTAATTAGACGAAATGCCATTGGATATAAGAAAAAAGCAAGTTTACGCTTTCTCCCGCGTAGCAGGGTAGACCGAGAAAACCTAGAACAGAGAGAACTTAACGCCGCACAGTGAATCGAACCCACAATAATCGCGTTTACAGTCAGATGCTGTAACTTCACAGTACTTCTACCATATCATTTTATAAAAAAAAAATATTGTTCACAATAAAACATTTGAATATAATTATTAATATGAGAAAAGACAAGACAAGAAAAAAATACTTGATCTAAAAAAAATTAAATGCTAAATATTAGTGATAAAGGTGTAGAGATCAAAAGTAAATTAATTATGTAATAGGTTTATATCGTGTAAAAAAATATCGACTGTGAAAGTTGGTTTCCAATGGACCATTATTTGATAATACTGTATTGCTACTGCTTGGCGCTCACTTTCTTGCACCACGATTGTAACACGTTTTTATAATTTATGAACGGAAATACAGGCACGGCTAAATACTATTAAATTTATTTCATTTAACTTTCTTAGAAATTGCATATTTATTGAAAAAGGTATTTTAATATGTTTATAATACTAATACTACACATTATAATATATATATATATATATATAGGGATATTATGCAATTCATGGAAAACGGAATGGCGAAAACATTAGGCTCTCCTACCTACCGTGCTAAGTGAGAAAAATGTGAAGCTAAAAAAAATGTAATACATATTTATAAATTTAGGACTTCCATAGTAAAGTAAAAAACAGCAAATCTATATAAAATATCACATTATATTTTAATATTTCTGACGAATATCTCGTGATTCATTAAATTTTATTGAGATTCGTGACATCTATACATAGTTCACGACCAGCATTTTTATTGATCGGTAGCTACTCAGTATCAAGGCCGTCTACTTTCGTCAAACGACTTTGAACATTTATGCAAATGTTGCAAAAAGTACTTTTGCCTTTTCTGTACGTATTCCTTTGGTTTTTCAAGTACATACTACTACAATAATATATATACACGTGTTATAAATGTTAGATGATGAATTATTTGACAATTCAATTGAGTTTTCTTCATTAATTTTCGAAGTAGCAGAGTCTCAAAGCATATTATTTAAGAATGAACAAAATGTAGCCATCATGCGCAGTGAGACAGCGTCTTACTGTTATCACGATTGGTTGTGAATTCGATTCCCACTCAACTGAATGATCATAATTTAATTATTTGAACTTTTTTGTATAATAAGCTATATACTGGCATATCTATATATATCTATATATATATAATGACACTATGGCATTTATGGCATGATGTTTAATTGTTTTACAAAAAAGAAAATAATACGTACATATAAAAATTACAAGAATATATCCATATATGTATAAATTTATAAAGTTACTTCAAAGAAAGATTAATATTTATGAAAGAAATAATTAATTCCACAAGTAATTCTAACCTGACCGTCACACCTGCTGCCCAACAAGGGAAACTCTCCCGTCAACAAAAAAATCACTGACTTGAATCTTAAATATCTACCTGTTACAACTTTGAAATAAAAATACTATATAAGTTTATAAATATACAATAATAATCGCTGAAAACTAAATAGTAGCAAATAGCACCAATTTCAGAAGTGTTATTTTAAGCCGAACCGGCAATTCAGAACGTATCTGAATAGCCATTTCGGTTACATGAAAGGACCATTCAAAAAAGGGGCCGCCATTTGTTTTCACGTGAATCTTTAACAGGCCGAGGTTTAATTATAAATCTTCCAAGCTAAAAATGGTCTGACTGACAGTGAAACGGCGGGAAAATTCGCAAGCAGTCTCGTCCGACCGGTCCATGTTAGTAGCGCCACCGGCTCTAAGAATGTGATATGCCAACATCCATTTACAATGAGGAAACGGACACGAGGACGGATTTATATAGGAATATAAATCGGATATACCAAAAGGAAGATGAACTTAGATAATAAAATGTATTGTAAAAATTCAGACTTAAATATAGTAAATGTATAAGGCATTTATCAAAAAAATCGTATGTGTATTATATTGAAGTACGTTTTGTGTATAGTATTGATAACGTGTAAGTCATATTTAGAAAACGTATAAAAATTTGAAACCTCTTAAAAACCGTTCAAGTTCAAAAAAAAGTTCAAGAGGCGCGGGTTCAAATCCCGCTGTGTTCAAATTTTTATACGTTTTCTAAATATGTCTTTTTCAATTTCCTTAGTGTGGGAATAACACATTAAAAAATGTTAAAAAGACGTGTAAGTCATTACTTGAAGCCGTGGCGCAGTGGGACAGCGTTTGACTGCAAACGAATTAAGTTGTGAATTCGATTCCCACTCGGTGAAATTATCATAATTAAATTATTTTCATTTCTCCGCTCTGGTGAACAAGACAAAGGGCGGCGTAAAGGTCCGCCACTCAACACATAACGTCTTGAATTCCGGCAGAAAAAGAAGAACGGAGTGTTTTGACACTAGATTCTCTATGGGTAGTCAGAGTGCTACGAGGGAAAATGGCGTGAAGCTGTAAAAAAAAGTCATTATATACTTGATAAGTTTATTGGATAAAATATATTGTTATATATAGATTCTTCGACATCGTATTTGCAACATTCTTTTAAAATTTAATATATTATGAAATTTGTGCTTTTAGGAATATAAACTAAAATCAAAAGGAATTTATCGACGTTTATCACACAAGTATGTTAATAATGATTATTGCCACTTATGGTATTTCAGTCCACAATTTTCCATAATATATCTTACTCATACAGTTGTGCTACAATTTCGTAAAGCATCAAACACTTTTATATTATCCTAATATAATTAAATTTGTCACTCCATATCCAATACAGGTAGATCTATTAAAACTCGTACTCATTTTTACAATAACTATTCACAATCTCAATAACATTATATCAGGTGTTTGGGGACTACCTGCTTGCTACGATAAGATATCTTATCGGTGACGATATAGACCGTTACGTTTTACTAATGCTCTACATTACGCGTCCATTGCACACTGAATGAAATACATCCGTTTTGTAAGCATCCTTTATTTCCCAATTCAACATTGTATTATTCATATCTAGACCAAATGCCTGATTATACTAATATACATTGTATGTCTATCAGTGCATAGTCAACGCATTACGAGCTATAGAGTTATCTATTATACATATATGTTTTCTTTAGCTTATTGACTATATTTTTTTTATTTCTAGACTTTCTTTCAGAAGAAAATGATAAAATATAGAAATGTACTTTCCCTAAAATAAGTATAATTAATAAATTAACACTATATTATACAGAGACATGGTGTACTGAATGGCGGAACGGATAAATTTAACGCAATCAAGTTAATCCATATAAAACAACAGATATTGTAAGATTTGAATACAGTACATCTAGATACAGCATCTCGTGCTATTTTAACAATCCAAGCACACTATAATAAATCCTCATATTTTGTTCATGTCCGACCAAAGTCATAAAAGGAGGTCGTTTATTCTATTCACTGTTATATTTCATAGACCAAGATGGTTTCACACATAAAATGCTTTATCAAATTTTAGAGCAGCACTTACGTTGTCACGTAAAATAAAACTGCCTTTACGTGTTGACATGATGCATGTACTCGTATATAATATCGTGATTCATCGCTTCGACCTAACTCACGCCTCCATGGTGTTTAGATAAAACGGTACGATTGTCGTAACCTTGAAAACGTGATAGAATATTTTTTTCTTCCTTAGAATATTTTACGCGTGTCCTGTGAATAAGGTAAAAAAACCTAGTGGAAAATCATTGAATGGTAGATAAGCCGACTGCACACTTTACTTTTTTACTACTTTACTAATTTAGCGGACCAACAAAACGAAAATATTTTAAGACATGTAATTAATAAAGAAAGTTTATCTCTGACTACCATTATATAATATAAGTAGCTATAAATATATAAAAAGTCAAAATAGTACTTACAATATTTTGTGTATTAAATGTGTGAACGAATGAAACAGTTGCGAATGTTATGAAAGAATTCTAATTAGTCATGTATCCGCTGAAGACTTTGCATAATTGCTCCGATTGAAATTATAATTGGCTTTTGATGATAGACCGCAAAACGATTTAGAATTAATTGATTTTTCCTAAGCTAGATTTTAGAGAAAGCTTAATTGAAATATAATTCGTACGTATGGTGACAGGAATCTACTATTTCTTACCATCGTATGTGGGAAAAACATATATATATATATATATATTAAATTATTTGTAAACAATTTAATTATCTTATTAAATATGATATATAATAATAATCATATACTGAATTCTATAAAATCGATTTTGTTTTCCAAATACATATAACTAAAACTGAATGTAGTACTTTCTGAAACACTAAGTCGTATCTTATCTCTTTCAAGTCCGTAAGTAAATATCAAAACGTCTGATGATCCATTAGCATTAAAGGCAAGCAACGTTACTGCATAGCATCTTATGCATGCAAAACATATTATTTTATGGTTTCGATATATTTAGTCCAATTCCATATATAGCTAAAACGAATTTAAACAGCATTTGCATATTGAAATTTCATAAAATAATATTGTAACAACCTCGTTCAAACGCTAACTAACTAAACTATCCATATGCACTAATGTAATGTACCTGAATATAATTTTATATACTATATTTCAAAATATATGTACACTTAGGAATATACTAAAATTCGCGTTTCATTAAAATAATTAATTTTTTTTAATGATAATGAGTTCGTTAAAAACATTCATTAAAGCAAAGCTTTCAATAATATGATGGTAACTACAGATCGGATGTGCGAAGATAATAATATAATAATAACTGCTGTCGTTCCTGCACAATCACTTGCATTAGATCCCGGCTAGCTATTTGCGTTCGGCAAACCTAGTTAATCGTTATAATACTAGGTAGAGCTTCCCGGGCGTTTTATCTAGCTCAGCACATTAGATTATCGACTTCACGGTAATATTGGAGAAGCCTCGCCAAACTAAACAATATTTTATATTGCATATTATGTAAGTAAAGGATTTGAAAAAAAAGTTCTTCGAGAAAACTTGTAGTAATATTTAAGTTAATAATATTTTCACTCATTCGATAGAGAAAAATCAGTAGTCTTTAATATCCCACTAACTAATCTACGAGTATGGCTTAGCGAGCATTTTCAACACATAGCATAAAACGTGGAAAGTGGAATAAAGTTCCAGTTGTGAAATGTGAGATATTAACAGACACTTGTTCTATTGATGATGCAATTATGAATTGCAGATTAAGAAACGGTAAATCATAAAATATATATTATTAGTTTTATATTTTCTTAACTGTTGTATGAAATTTGAAAAGTCAAATATAAAAAAAATACGCTAAGCTTATTAAGTTTACAAAGCATTTAACTGACAACTTCACGTACACGACTGCATTTTAGAAAGGGCATGTTATCTCTACATTTTTATTACTTAGCGGTTATAACAGTTAAGATATAATCTAAACTCTATGGGAAAGTTTTGGATATAATTTGAGGTATAATCGTTTAAGTTTTGCTACTGGCATAATCAGTACTGACGATGACCGCGTCAAGAGACGTCTACACGTCATTACGGCAATCTCGCAGTTAACACGCTCAAACGACAAGGATAATGACATGGCAGATGCAGTAAATTTATTTAAATTGTTTGGAATTTCTGTATCACTAGCGACTGGCTCGCGGCTTCACCTGCGTAAACTTCACGACTATAATTATTTATTTTTTTCAGCTAAATGACGCCACTTAAATCACAAACTTTAGTGAAATTTATAATGTAAATTGTTATGAACCGATTGAAATTAAATAAACACTAAATGTAAACGGAAGTTTAGCAAAAGACAATTGTCAATAGTCATAACACAATTGCATTTAAATCGGTTTAGCCATTTCTGAGAATAGCGTGCATCAAAAACAAACAAAAATTTTTTTTTTATTATATGTACAGAATTATTATCTTACTCAGAATAAAATATTTTTAGACTTACCTACTGTACGGTGTGAGCATTATTTTATACCTTTCATATTTTTAAATTTACCTATTTTATGTGTATAGTTTTCAATTGGCAATACAATGACTTAGCTGAAAATTATCTGATTATTGTAAGTTTACAATTCAAAAATAAAATAAAATCAAGGCTAAAGTTTTTGTTACAAGCGTTTTTGGATTCCGCTACCGAACTCGTAATGTCTGTAGCTACCCTTAAACATGCTACTGTCGCTGATGATGCAGAAGACGCGTGCGTATCAAATAAAAACAGATAAAATATTAATAATGTTATCCGTATTTGTTAAATATATTGATTATAATATTGTCTCACTTACATTGTTCAATTTTCTTTTTATTAAAATGCGAACAATTATTCTATTATTTTTATAATTTCACATAAAAGCCGTTGACCTTATTAACTGGCAACTTTTACTGTTATTGCCTTACCGATCGTAAAATAAACGAAGTCAGCATCTGACAAAGAGATCTAACATTTTACGGTAATTTACGCTACATTGAACCGATATCGTTCCACTTAGTCGCAGTTTCCAGATTAAGACATAAGCCGATTTAGAATAAACTGTGTGTAGATGTTCATTTGAAACAACATTGAGATTACTAATTAAGACACATTATTTATAACTAACGTTGATGTTAAGTCAAAGTACATGGGTTGCTGGAAATATGTTCAACATGACATTAATATGTCCAACTATTGCAAAGTATTGCAACTCTACATAGTATTATTCGATAAATATATCGGTCCTTATATCGTATTGCCGAATGCAATAAGAGGAATTTCTAACTGCTTTGTTAAAGTAAGAAAGCAACGCGCATGAACGCACCCAGAATTAATTGGTAGACATCTCAACGGCTGCAGGAAGGTTCATTTCCGCCATTTTACATTTTTTAGCGTTCAGCGGATAACGGACAACAGTTTTTGCAACCGCGCCCCTTCTTCTGCAACTTTCGCGGCTTTTCCTTGTTTCTGCTTTTATATATTACAAAATGACATCATAAGTGCTATGATTTAATATTGATTACATAATTTAATAAATAATAAATTAATATTGAATAATATTAATTTTTTTCACAGGTTATGTATGTGTTATTTTTAATATAAACATTTTAAATATTTGTCAAGATAACAACATCAATTTAAAAAACTCAAAAACGAAAATTAATGTTTTATATCATAATTTATATGACACTGGTGTGATATTTATTTAACAGCTATTTATATCATATTATACATGTAGATGTATGAAATGCTTAATAAATTATATTTACTAAAATATAACCTCGAAACCGTGTACTGTGAATCATAACATCACACATATGTATTGCCAACTTAAAAAAAATTGTTAATCATAAATTCAATCAAATAGGCTATATTATACGTATGTAGCGCGCATTATATCTTTTTATAAATTTTAATTACATTTTAACGATAAATATAAAGTCCTATAAGAGGCTTATGAGATAAAGTAGTTATACAATACTTTTAAACAAAGTTACCTGTTATAACCGCCAACAAGATCGCCAGAGCCGCCACACCTGTCGCTCTCGCCCGGTGGGACTTCATCTTGTCTCTTTTCAACACGCGCTGTTATAAACACGAATAAAACAAAATAAGATTCGAACTTAGCGTCTTCAACGGTATTTGTCCTTTATATGAAAACAATTCACTGAGTTACAACACCTACGTACGTGCGATGTTATAGATAAAATAATTCACAAAATGCACTTAGAGAAGTTTTCAAACTTTATAAAATTCATTTATAAGTCTGATTGTTTAAGTTTACACAAGAGTTCATAATGATGTTTTAATTTAAAACGATGTTTTAGACATTTGATACTATAAAACTTGTTTCGATAAGTGAATTCGCTATCGTGAGCGGGGCGACGTACATCCGTCCTCTGCGGGTGCGGAGAGTGTACTGTCGCGACGCGGGCGACGCGCAACAGAGACGGTAGAGCTAAGAACTAGCCGTCACAATGGTGGTCGTTGGCCGCTGTGCGAGGACTATGCGTGACGCGAGGGCCTAGTCCTTCGTTATTACTTATAACCAATCCGACAGGTTTACATTTTTAAAATATATTGAAGCTATTGTTAAAGTTACCTTTTCAAGACACAGGTTACTTTATTGTACTCTTCAATTGTTTTGACGCAGGGGTGCACTGACAACATGTTTGACCATAATTGCAGGTTCAAATCTGAGAAAAGAGGGATATTTCACTATGTTCCCTTTGTATACAATATGCATTTATTTTATTCATGCATTAATATGGGTATCACATGGGAATAAATACATTAATAAATACTTTATTAAACATAAGCTTTCCGTATAGCAAGATAGGTAGAGAGAACTTAGTGTCAAGACAACAACTCCGTACTTCACTTTTCGCCAGAATCAAATATATTGCGTGTTAAGTGGCGGAACTCTACGCCGCGCTTTGTCTTGTCACCCTGTACCCTGAGACCCTGTCACTCTGCGCCGATATACGATATGCTACATTCTATAAAACTAAAAATAATTAACCTTACCCAATATAACAAGTCAAAAGTTAAAATGTATATTTGAAACCGATTCTACATTTTACTCTATCTCTTTAACAAACAAGTTTCACACATTACAATAATCTCATAACAAAATATAAGGCTATAAAATGTGTGTCAGGATTATGACTAATCCTCTCAAATACGAGAGTCGTGAATCACCGGTTCATTTCCTAATTGTATCCAATGTAACATAAATCGTACGGAGCAGGCGCCCAATTAATTAATAACTTCAATTATGATATGACCAATATTCTTAATTTAATTATTCTAATTATTTATTATTTACACAATTATATAATTAATTGCTTAAAAAAAGGGTTTCATTTATTGATATGTATACAAATTTTTAATAAAAATTTAAAGTTTCTTTAAGGGAAATTTGTTATATTTCATTTCAAAATCGTTAACGTCTCTTTTTTAATGTTTTTTTTTTTGATTTTGCACCGAGTGTCAACCTGTATTTTTTTGTTAGGAGGCAGCGTTTGTCGCTACGCTATGCCACTAGTGCAGCGTTATTATAAAATTCGTATTTAATATCTAAAATATTACTTTATGTGATCTCAAACATACAAATTTGTATAATTAATGTCATTTGATTCTGTGAGACTAAAATTTAAATCGCATTAAACTCAATAAGTTGTTACAATAAAACATTGAACTAAATAAAGTCTCTCTAATCTAGGCTTCGAGCTCGGCTAAGAAATTAGCAAATATACATTAGAATATTCCTCGTATTCCTTGTCTTCGGTGATTTGCACAGCCGTGTCTCAGTAGTTTCATGAATATCTAAGCACTTCTTCTTGTGAATATAGCTATGTTTGCATACATAAGTCTAGTGCTTGCATGCGTGGGTTGTGGGTTCAAATACCTCACATCTATTGTATTGTCTTCACGAATATTCAATTTGATCTAATTATGATAAATTGTAGCGCCTTTGTTATCGTTATGTCATTTTAATATTTGACGATTTTAGAAGAGAGGACCTACTAACATTTCACATGCATGCCAACTCTTCCACGACTGCATAATTTATGGAGGTTATAGATTTTAAATATATTTTTTTAGCATCATTGGTGATTATTGTGTCATCATTATAATGGCATTTTATTTTATTAGAGTGGTCACTCAGCATTTAATGTCCAAATGAGGACAAAATGAAGGACTTGGCACGTATTTATATTAATAAAAAAATTTTAGTTAGAGTTAGTTTTCTTTTTCTTAAAATTTTTTTAAATAGGTACATGGCCTTTTTTAATTCCTTCCTTCCTTTTTTAATTAAATTTAAAATAATAATAGTAGTCTCCATTTAACGTACAACAACATACAACAAAAAATACACTAGGGTTAGGTGACATACATCTCGTTCTATTTTCTGGGATATGCCTGAAGTCAGCCAAGGGGAAGCACCTTGAAGTTTCATGAATATCTGAATACTGCTTTAAGCTCTCCATACTACTCGCTCATTGCCTACTGCAGACTTACTTTATGATATGAGAATGATGTTTAAATATCTATATCGGGAAGTAAATTTACTTTAAGAATAATGTTGCCTAGATTCAATAATTAATTTACATTCATATTTTTTTTAAGCTCACCCTCATACATATAATAAAATAAATAATATGTTATCGTATATATGACTATTGATACATGGTACAACATTGTATATTATTTATTACATCAAATTGTCTATAGGCTATCGTGGCGCAGTGGGACCGCGTCGGACTGTAAACGCGTAAATTAGCTGTGGGCTCAATTCCCATTTAGGGGAGTTATAAAAATATTTTTATTTTTCCACTTTAGTACCTCAGACAAAGTGCGGTGTTGAGTTCCGCCAATCAATACGAAATGTCTTTACTCCGGGTGAAAAGAATGGAGTGAATGAGTTTGAGTAACCTGCTATACGGGAAAAAGCGTAAAGCTGCAAAAGAAAACATGTATTAAGTAGAAAATCTATTAAACGAATTTAGCTCATTATCGAATTGTGTAATCTAATTATGCAAGGTCGTACCTAAAATACCAAGGCTGTTAATATATCACTCAATAAACTAATTATCATACCTGAGCTACGTCAGTTATGATCAAATTATTCCTATTAATTAATGATACATATATCATCTGATATAATATATTCATATCCTTAAGTCCTGAATATATCTATTTATCATTTTATTCTTAGTATATTAAAAGATTTCGCTTTTAAAAGAAATTATAATAAATTAACTAAATATATATTTTAGTTTAGTATTATTAATCCATTTGAAAACCATCATGACATGGCATTTTTATTTCTTGGCTCTAGTAAGACAACGTGCGACATTGAGTTCCACCACCCCGCAATGTCTCTAATTTGCCGTAAGTGAAAGATGGCAATGGAGTGTCTTGACTCTAGGTTTCCTGCTATTATTAGAAAAGTGGCGTAGCTTTTTCTATCATTCAATCAACAAAATTCATTCTGTTGGTTGATTTTTATGCCAGAGTTGG